>JALIZF010000997.1:0-116932 GCA_029948255.1 Telmatactis stephensoni | reverse complement strand
TGTAAGGTTTAGCTGATGAACACACGCGAACACAAAAAGATAACAGATTTCGTCTTTAAAATACAATCGTTTTTGAACGACGTCTGGCGATAGCCCACTTTCAGTATTCTGATTGACTGATCACATTATAAAAGAATTGAATACGAGGCTCAGGGGGAAACAGAGCGATTATCCATTGCTTCCCTGGTTAATGTTTCTATGTGCAGTCAGTCAATCATATTTCAAACGTTGGCTATTGGGGTGTGTAAGAAGGGGGCTTAGGAGTTTTAGAGTGCCCGAGCTGACTATTAACGTTGTTAACATTTCCAAAATTTACCTAAAAACAATTTTGACATGATTTGTGAAGAAAAAGATAATTCGACGTCCACAACGAAAACGTCAATTGAGTTTTTCGATATCTATAGACATTTTGTTCACGTTCCTTGCTTCAGTAATGTAAGCATATCGATAGATTTTAAGAAAATACTGCATGAGTCTATTTATACAGACACATAAGGTTTTAACTTGTCTCTATTACTTGTTAAAATGTGATTAATAATGTCCATATAATAAAGGTGAAAAAAATATTAATAACTTTCTAATGTTTAATAAAGATAAAAAACATGTTAAATTCACATTGTGTAAATATCTTTTTCCATCAGGTTAAATTAAGCTGAGATGTATTAATTTATTTCAGTTATATTTCTCATTTTTTAGTTATTATATTTTATTTTATTTGTATTTGTATTATATTTTATTTTAATCCCTTATAAAAGAACTCCCTTATAAAAGGACTCCCTTATAAAAGGACTCCCTTACAAAAGGACTCCCTCATAAGAAGACTCCCTCATAAGAGGACTCCCTTATAAAAGGAGGCGGGAGCGAGAACCTGAAACAAAATAATACGTTATTGATTGGTCCCTCTTAGGGATGAAATTTCATCACTGCCACACCCATCATCTCAAAATACAGGTCCCTTTTAGGGGTCATTTTCAGAATGTCCGACGAAGACCCCCTCCCCCTTTATAAGGGACTCTACCCCCCCCCCCCCAGGAACAGACATAGGGTTGTTATAAACTTACGTGTTTGTTTGGATTATTCGTAGATTTCAGATTAAATTATATAGGTTTGTTTCAGGTTTTGGTAGATTTTAAATAAATTTCACTTACCTTCCTTGAACTAGTCGTATTTTCCGGTCACAAACGTCTTTATTATTACTATTATTACTATTATTACTATTATTATTATTTTCAAGCAACGGTCACTCGGCTCTGAATCATGTCCTCACGCTATGAACAGCTACCGCTGTACTACGTGTACCAATTAGCGCTGTCGCGCCGGCGCTCCGTTAGCGTTTAGATTTAACGGCTTTTAATAAGTTAATGGAATTTACCTTGAGCAAGAGAAAATAGACCGGGGTATGAAGCTACCAGCGATTCTATACGCATGTTTTATTGATTTTAAAAAAGCCTTTGATTCCGTATGGCATGTTGGATTACTAACACGCCTACAAGATTACAATATAAATGGAAATTTTTACCATCTCATTAAAAACTTATACTCCAAATCAAAATGTTTTATTAAATTGGGTTCAAAGCGCACAAAAACGTTTGATTATGGACGGGGTGTCCGACAAGGATGTATCTTAAGTCCTTTATTATTTAATCTCTATCTTAATGAGCTATCTGTACAATTAGATCGAATTCCAAGGTTAGACCCAATAATTCTTCCAAATAATAACAAACTTACTTCTCTTTTATATGCAGATGATTTAGTTTTATTATCAAAATCAAAAGCAGGTTTACAAAATTGTATCGACACTGTCGCGGATTTTTGTGACAAATGGCAGATGAACGTCAATGAAAAAAAATCAAAGATATTGATCTTTAACAAGAAAATATGTAAAAAAGTAAACCAGCCCTCTTTTACTTTGAATAATAAGGCACTTGATATCGTAAACGAATTTACATATTTAGGTGTAAAATTAAGTTCAACAGGTAATTTTAATGCACATTTGAATCAATCAAGAGAAAAACCGATTCATGCATTTTTCAAATTGGTTCAAATTGCTGATTTTAAAAAATTAAAACCAAAACAAGCTAATAAATTGTTTGATTCGATGATATCCCCCATTCTAACATATGGTTGTGAAGTTTGGGGAGCATACCAGAAACAGAAGTTTGATAATTGGGATAAATCCCAGATAGAAAAAGTTCATTTACGTTTTTGTAAATACTATCTCGGAATTAATAGAAAAGCGTCAAATATTGCTAGTAGATCAGAACTTGGCAGATTTCCCCTGAAAATCTATATTGATACATTAATTTTAAAATTCTACAATCATTTGATTACTTTACCTGATGATTCGATAGCTAAACAAGCATTTATGATTTCTAAGTCTTTATTTTCACGTGGCAAATCATGTTTTCACTCCAACCTTCAATACATATTCCGATAGTATAACTTAGGTGATTTAGCTGATTTAAAAAATAATCTAATTACGCACACATCCCTTAAAGAATTTATTTATAAAATGAAATGCCAGTATTTCGAAAAATGGAAAGCTGATCTTTTAGCATCTAAGAAACTAGAATTTTTCAAAACTTTTAAAAATAATTACGAATCTGAAAATTATTTAAACTCAATTAACAATTTTAACCAACGAAGACAATTTACAAAGTTTAGAATTAGTAACCACAAACTTGCAATTGAATCTGGAAGATACTATAAAATACAAATTGAAGACCGTGTATGTCACTTGTGTAATGATCATGCAATTGAATCTGAAATTCATATGCTATATCACTGTTCATTTTATTGTGATTTACGAAAAGAATTTTTTGAAAAGATTGATTATGATAGTATCAATCACTCAGATGATTTAACATTTACTTTTAATCTGTTTCATTCAAATAACGAAAACACAACCCAGTATTTTTCAAAATTTATTTACAAATGTCTTAAACTTCGCCAAGAGGAACTTTCCAAACGCAACAAGCAGTAATCTATGTGGAATAACATTTCAAAAGTGTCTTAGCATAGCCATAATCAATATCGTGTTTTATTATTTTTATTATTATTATTACTATTATTTATTTCATATATACATATATTGTTCTTGTTATTATTACGCTTTACCAATACCTGTAAATGTTGAGGTCACGTTAATAAAGCAATATCTATCTATCTATATCAAACAAACAATCAATCAATCAATCAAATGAATTTATTCTATAATCATTGATTTTTATAACTAGGAGACAGAAAAGGACAAGTTTTAAGAAGAGGTATTATTATATGAACCCGTATTTTGGAAATAGTCACGTGACAGGACACAAACGAATTTTCTTGAACTTGAATTGAGCTCAGGAGGAAATCAAACTGTTAAAAAGCTAGAGAGAAAAAATTAGAAGTTTCCTTTTAAGGAACTATTAAAGTTGAAATTGTAGTTCATTCTGTTAAACGAGTTAAACTGAAGAAAAGAAAGAAGAAATGTAAGTATATGAATGGAAATGTACTCGGAAATAAAGTTAGAAATAAAGTGTTTGCTTCAACGAGAGTGATTTTTTTGCGAGTCCTTTAATTATTTACACTTCAGTGTTGAAGCAAACACGTATTTCTAAAAGATAAATTATATCCGAACAGAATCAGGCTCATGACTTACGATTGTGAATTTAATTTGAATATTATATTATGAATAAAAGTACAAATAAATAAGTGTCAAGGTCCTTTGTAAAACAGATGGATTTTGAAACCTGCGGCATGTTTTGTCGAGTTTGAGTTACGTCACTCGATTTTGATTTCAACGATGTCTGTCACTGAGTTAGGCACAGAAGTCAAAGTGGACTTTGTTCTCAGCAAAATGGGTGCGTCGGAGGCATAGTTTGAATTCCGTAACTTGAAAATCGTACTCGAAGAAAAATCCGACCTCGCTTTTCCCCTTTACCCGCTACCCTCTACCATTTACCTGCATTTTAGACCTCACTTTAACTTACCACTATCACCGTTCAAGTGGCGGGTTGAACTATTTTGCTTAAACGTTGGCAGGGTAGTATAAATACGTAGGGACTTAGAATAAAGACTATTTCCACTAAATATCGAACAAAAATAAGGCGTCAACGATAAAATGAAACCCTCAAGAGCGTCAGCGATAAGATGAAGTCCCAAAAATCATGTCTGGTGACTTTCGCTTGAACGAAAACCGCACTGAAGGGAAAAGGAATCAGCTTGCAGCTGAAATATTTCACTTCCTTTAAGAAGTACAACTTCCTCTGATAACAGCCAGAGAGCATGCACTTAATGTAGCAGTTTATATATCAGTGAGGAAATCAAAATGTATGTTTACTGCAAGTGGACTATGATAATGCTTGCATTTTGGACTCAAGCACCGACAGGCTCAACTGCTTCAAAACAACCACGAAACGATGAAGGTAAGAAAGAATCACTTTCTATTTATGTTTTCGAAAAATAGTATTACTTTGAGAGAGATTCGTCTATCCGGCACAGTCAACCCAAAATGAGCTTCGATTTCTAACAACGTCAATGTTTCTCAAAATTAAACAAGCAGTTGGAACCTCCTTTTGAATAGAAAGTTTCGTCTTTCTTCGTTTTTTACTTTTGTGAAAGAATAATGTTTCAAAGAGTCTGAGTAAGTACTTGGTGTATGCAACCTGGGTAAGTACTTGGTGTATGCAACACTAATTTTATCAATAGATTATGTGTCGAGGACAATTCAATAATAATGCATACAAACGTGGCTAGTACAAGATTATGTGTTTACCACTTTACGCGTTGTATACAATTAGTGTTGCATAGACAAGTGGCGGATCCAGGATTTTTTTTAAGGAGGGGGACCAATGGGAATTTTCCAACTATTTTCGTTATATTACACCAAGTACTTAATTAATTATTATTAGAATACAGACGCACGGAAGTGTGGTATCTATTTGTTTAGAGGAGATTTTTCCACGTTCAAGCATTGGCAACAAAAACTATTCAGCTGAAGAATAACAGTTGTACAAAGCTAAAGTTATTGCTTTCAGAAAGTTTGGATATTATGAGTGGCTTTGTAAAAGTATTAATCCAAAGTGAAAATTTGAATCGAAAATGAATTTTTGGCCTTCCGGTCTTCACTCCATTTCCATATAATATTCTTTATATTCAGCTTGAAAGCTGCTAAATTTGAATAAAATACAGGATAACCACTTTGTACAGTTTCAAAAGACAGATTTAAATAGGCCATTGTATCTTAGTATAGATCAATTCCTAATAAATCCTAATAAATCATCATGAAACACAAAACATAAATTGATTTTAAGTTGTTGTTTTTTTCAGTTTCGCGAGCGTTTAGTTCATGATCAGTTGTCATTCTATTTTGAACCCAAAATTGGAATTGCATTTCATTGCCATCTACAATATTGTCTAGTATCGCGATTCTCCTATCACTTTGATCTACAGAGAGACGGCGTTATTTTCCGGTAATGCAGTCTCAAAATCAGCGCTCGTGATTGGCCCAAACATTGAGGACTGCATCGAAGTGGCTTTCTTCAAAATCACAAAAACCTACTGAAAATCAATTCAAAATTGAGCAACAAATATAAAACAACTTTTTAGATAATATTCGTGATAAAATGACTGAAAACAATGACATATTTTGATAAAAAATAGCCGCTAAGTTGAATTACAGCTACACACGACTATTGCGAAAAGTAAACTGAACTGGAATCTGTTGGTCTAAACTACCGGTAGATAAAATAACTACACAATAATCACGAAAAGAAGTAAAAAGAAATCATCCGAAGTAAAAAAAATCATGTCTGATAAGTAAAATCGGTAATTTCGTTTTCGTTTTGGCTTCAATCACTTCAAAGTCACAGCAAAAGTGAATTTTCAGCAAAGCAACCAAATTGTCCTTTATGAAGACAAAAACGGTATTGTTTAAACAAAGATGAAGCAAATAACTTTTTAAATAAAATAACAGAGAATACACAAGTGCAGACTACCTTAATAAAATACCTTTCAATAACTTTTCAGCATCATTCCTTTAGGTTAAAGCTGTATTTTGACAAACTTTCACTTTCACATGTCGGTCAGCTCGATCGCTTTTTCGTCAGTTTTGAAGAAATAGCAAAACAAAATCTTCAAAAGCATCAATGACCCGTACTTCTTTCATTTTGTGAGCTTTTGGACTTGTTTCTATAATTATATCACCTCTTTTAAGCGTGAGAAAGCTTCCCAGGTCTGGCCGCCATTCCTTTTGGCTTTCTTCTTGCAATGAAAGAAAGAAGTTGCCATGGAAACTGTAATTCCTACAACTTTGCAGGTAAAGAGAATCTCGCGTTCAATCAATCAAAAACGATAACTTTTTCTCTTTTTATCTTCGCAAAAAATAGTTAGAATCGCGATACAAAACTAAACGCGATTTTGAGACGGCATTATGGGTTTATAATGACGGCTAGTTGGGAGAAAATATATTCGATATTGGCGGAGTATAAGATACTACTGTAGAAACCCGGTAGTCCGAGATCGAACCAATCTCGAGCCCAGAGTTTTACCAGCGTCTGTCAGCGGACGCGACCCCGGCCAAAGCTCTGGGGGAATCGATTTGTTTTCCCCAGATTTCTGGGGTTCCGGTTTGCGAGTCAAATGCGCATGCTCCAGAAATGGCGCCAAAATAATTGAAAAGTTTACTGACTGAGAGCTAGAAATTACAAAGGTGTTTCGTGGATATTTAGTGACTTTTGCGAAGAAATATCACTTCTTAAGGAAATTTGCATTGTCGAAATTTGCATTGTCGATGAAGAAAGTGCCAATGGTTTATCAATATCAAATTCAAAGCTGGAAAAGACGAAAAACGAGCGAGCGAAGTCGACGAAAAGACACCAAAGCTAAGTCAACTCAGCTCATTGACCAGGATCACTACACTGTTTGTAAGTACACGTTTATCGATTTACTTTGCCATTTTCAATGTCTAAAATATCTTGTAGTTTTTCTCAAGAGCTTCAAGGTAACTTTTTCTATTTTTGATGGCATTTTTCATTTCAGGTGTCGGCAATTGTCGGCTTCAGTAGTGGAGACGAAGGACGCCTCACTTTGCTTTCTTCTCATTATTTGGTTAGCCTGAGTCTGAGTCTGCAAAGAAGGCTATGGTTTGGTCCGTTGACGTAGCTTTGATATATTTTTCATCCTTTTTCAACCTAAAGCATAGCAGCGGTAAGTTCTTGCCGTGTATTTTTCCGTAATCTAATCAAAGCCGGCTGCACTGCTTGGCAAATTCCATCGACTCAGATACCTTAGTTATTGAGATGACACCGAGTTTTTTCTCTAATTTTTTTCCCAGCATTGATGACAGTCTAAGTTGGCCATGAAAACTCATAACAAATACAGACGAAAAGGTATTCATTGATTCCAGTTCACTGAAATGTTTCTCCTGGAGGCTTTTATGCCAACTAAATTGACTGCACTCAGAAATAAATTCTTTCTGCTTACAGAATAGCCAAAAGGCTCAGTGAACAATAATTCAAGCTGGAAGAGCTATTTCAATTTTCTATTGTTCAGAAATAGTCATCGCTATAAAAAAGAAAGAAAATTATGTGGAATTTGTACAAAGCGAAAGCCGAAAAAAACAACTAGGCAGAAATATCCAGTTAATTGTTGTATGTAACTTGTACACAATATCTTCATAAGTTTTTGCTGTTGTGCTATGTTTAGTTTTATTGTTTATAATTTAAAAATGAAGTAAAATGAAGTGAAATAAAATTTTAAAAATTAAATTAAATGTTGTGGGTGTCCTGTGTTACTGACCACAGTTGTTTTCTATTGTCTTGATTGACCAATCAGAATTCATGAAAAAAATCGATTCCCCCAGAGTCTTTCGTTCCTCGGTACTGACCAAGAGGAACGCAGGCGCTGGGTTCGAGATTGAGATCGAACGACAAACGTTCGAAATTCCGAGGATTTGAAATGACCGCCAACAGAAGAGAGTTGGACTGTTTTCAAACCGAAATCGCGCGAGTGTTGCTGTAATCTAAGCATTTACAAATAATAATTGAAAATAGCGAGTCAGTTTTGATCTTTCATAAAACAAGCCATTCCTGTTAATTACCGGTTTCAACAATCTTTACTTTACTTTCATTTTTCATCAATCACCGAAATCGCGCGGGTTCCCGCTGTAATCTAAACATTTACTTTCATTTTTTATCACAGTTCAACGTGTGTATGTATCACAAAGAGGAAGTGACAGCCAGTCATGTGGTTCAGAATCCGATCCTTGTAAAACCATCGTTATGGGTGTATGGAGGGTACAACACAAAGGTCATGTCTACGTTGATGGTACTGGATCAGATACCACTCCATACACTTGTGAGTCATCTGCTTTGGGGTTGGCAGGAATTTATTCCAACAAGAGTATGGTCATTGTTGGTTTCCAGTCAATACCACACGTTAAATGCCAGGAAGGGTCTGATATAGGATTTTTTGGCCCGTCCCAGCTCCATCAAAACAACACAAACGTGAAGTTAACTAACCTACAATTTCTAAACACGTCTGTGTTTGCTGAAGACGTGAACCTTTCTATTGATAACTGTACATTTATTGGTGCATCAAAAGCTGTAAGTCTATTCCAAAAGACAAAATCCATTATCTTTTCATTTAATAACTCTCTATGCGTGAATGTAAGTTCCTGTATAGCAATGAATATTACTGGAAGAGTAACACCATTAAACAGTATATCCATCTCTGTGTCGAACAGTGAAGTGAAAACATCTTGGGGAACCCAATACATACCTTCCGGCATCTATGTCGCGTCAATAGGTAAATATGATCAAGGGTCAATATCATGTTGTATTGCCCTCAAAAATGTCAACTTCACACGTAACAGCCTCGGATCAGATGGTTTGATAGGGATTGATTTAAAGGAAGGATTCACATCGTTGCACCTTGAGAATGTTGTGTTCTTAGAAAGCAAAACTCCAGTTCCAGTGGCTACCATGATCCATGTCTTTAGTTACAAACATGATATGATTCTTAACAACACAAAGTTTCTTCAGAATTACCAGAGTTGGTGTGGTGGTATAACAGTACGTACTAAACACAAAGGCAGCCTGTACATTGTAAACAGTCTTTTTGAAAAGTTCCAAATGAAATATGAAAATAGCAGCGGTAATTCCGTGTTAATCTGGCATTCACACAATGACAGTGAGGTGTACATAGAACATGCTATTTTTAGAGACAACTTTGTGAATGTTTCCAGGACATGGTACATAAAGCTACTCATTAATGGAAATGCAACAGTAACAATTTTAGATGTAATATTGAAGAACAACACACACGCAACCCCGCAGGGCGGACGCACCATCTCGTTAATAGCTTTGATATTACGACAACTAACAATTAAAAACACTGAGTTTACAAATGCTTATGGTGGTGAGTGCCTGTTTGTGATGACACGTCAGGTTTTAAATGCCCTTCTTCATAATGTCACATTTAAACACTGCTATAGGCAGACTTATGCTGTTAGTGTAGCTCTAACTATTGTCTCACTGAAACCATTCGGACGTGGCAATATACAAATTGAGTCTTGTGTGTTTTTTGACAATAAAGCTCCAAAAGGGCAAGGGGGAGCAATTTACTTCAAAATCAACTCCGAAGATTCACTCAAAGAATTTGGGTGTATAAAATCGGGGCAGAAAAGCCCGTTTCCCAGGGAAGTGTGGAATTACAGGACTTTTGTGACAATAAAGAACACAGTATTTGTCAATAACACTGCTATGATAGGAGGGGCGTTGGTTTTATCGAAGGGCAGCTATACATTACAAAACTGCACTTTCATCGACAATTTTGCTAAAATCCGAGGAGGACACATCTATGTTCCTGGAACAGATTCCACCAGTTTGCAAATACTGGACTCGTTATTTCAACAAAAGCATTCTTCGATGAAGATACAGCTACCCAAAAGGAGTATGACTTATGACAATCCATCTTTTATCGATTTCCAAAGCCCAGGTCCATTAATGATATTCAATTCAAGACTGGAATTCAAGGCACTTTCAGGGTTGTCAAAATCCTTAGTAAAGGTATCTAAGGCCAATTATGTTAATTTTGGTAAAATGGATGTCAACGAAACAATTCTGACTTGTCCAGCTGGTAGCCAATTAGATGTTCGCCATTTAGAAACACAAATCGATAAAGGACATGCATTACCATTTCCTGACTGCATTATTGCATTAAATGTCATGCACCTTTCTTGTAAACCATGTGGGATTGGTTCCTACAGTATACAACATGGCCAGAGCCTTGGAGCAAATATGGACAGCGGTTTTAAGTGTCTGCCATGCCCATTTGGAGCTGATTGTTTAGGTAAAATATCAGCAAGACAGAACTTTTGGGGATACAAAGTTCAAGACAATCCACCAGCACTTAAATTTATTCTTTGTCCATTGGGATACTGTAAACAGCCCGATAAACACAACTTTGTTAATTACAACAGTTGTAATGGCAACAGGACTGGACCACTCTGCGGTGAGTGTAAAGAAAATTACTCTGAAGCTCTCCTTTCGACATCGTGCCTTCCTCGAAACAACTGCCAAGACACGTGGTTCTGGGCGTGGTCGTTGTCATGGTGATGTTGATTGCTTTGTTCTTTATTTATAAGCCAAGGCTTGAGTGCATGCTCAAGAGTCACATCCTGTGGTTCAGAAGCAACGCAAGACACGACGATGAACAAGACCAATCCGAGGACAAACATAGTAGTGGCTATTTAAAAATAGTTTCCTACTTCTATCAAGTGGTTAATATTCTTTTAATTACCGCTTCGTACGACAGCATTGTTCAGAAGTACCTCATTCAACCTATGATGGGAATTTTTAACTTTGAAATCCGCATCTCCTTACGTGGTTTCCTATGTCCTTTCATTGGGCTTACTGTGGTAACTAAGCAACTGTTCCTTGCTTGTCCAGTATTTGGTGTTCTGTTGACAATTGCTTTGTTCTATGGCTGTCATTATCTACTAAACAAGTGTAGGTCAGCATTTCCTCCATCACTTGGACCTTATCTTGGTGCTGTCTTGGAGACGCTGTTGCTAGGATACGCCGTGCTTGCCAACACAGCTCTCAAACTCTTGCGTTGTACGTCACTTGGTGAAGAGAAGCGGTTGTTCATTGCTGGTAACGTGTTATGTTACCAATGGTGGCAGTATGTACTGATGGCGTTTGTGGTCGTATCAGTTGTTCCTTTCATCGTTACCATAGCGCTGGGATCCAAATGGCTTTATAAAGGCTCAATTTCTATCAAGGAGTTCTTCGTTGCTTGTGCTCTTCCCTTACCCTATCTGATGTACAAATGTACGTGGTTTATGTGTGGAGGTAAAGAACAAAGACGAGAAGCCCCTGAGTGGAAATCGTCAGTCACTGCCGTTCTGTACGGTCCGTTTCGTGAACCGCAAGACAATACTACTGGTGCTATCTACTGGGAAAGTATTCTCATATTCAGACGTCTTGTTCTCATCACCATCTCTGCATTTGTCACTCATGATCCTCTTTTAAAGACAAGTTTACTAACTTTTTCCTGTGTCTTAATCCTCTTTCATCATACCATTGTACGTCCATTCCGTACCCAAGCAGCCAACATTGCTGAGATGATTTCTTTGATTGCATTAGTTGCCATAGCAATAATAAATACCTTCAACGCTAGTTTTCTTTCCACTGGTCAAGTTCCACAAGGTCCACTCAAGTCAACCGTAGACGCCTTAAACTGGATTCAAGTCATAATTTTATCAGTGCTTCCAGTACTTTGTTGTATTGTTATAGCCCTGGTGGTTGTTTCTCAGCTTGTTCGACTTGTTGTTAAAGCCTGGAGTTTCGTCACGCGTTCTTGTTTCAAGTCACGCGATGAGATCAGACATTTACTTGACACCAGTTCTTTTGAAAATTGAGCTCCTAACACATGAACATAGCTGTTGTGTCAACCGAAACTGAACTGTAGTTTATTCTTCAAGATGAAGAGCACTGATTAATACTTATCTAAGAACACTATCTATTACTTATTTCTACTTATCTAAGTGTCTGGTCGGTATTTAATCTGGTAAGGAAAGGAAAATGTCCCTGCCTATACCAGAAATGGATTACTGAAAGAATTCCTATAGAAAAATTAGTTGCATTGCGTTATAGAAGGAGAGCTTGATTGAATCTTCAACGTTAAAATGACCTTTTCGTCTTCTTTGTTGGTGCTTATTTGCTGAATCAAGTTACGCAACTCAGCAAGTGTCAAGAACGAAACTCAATCTGCAGAGGCGAAAGCAATGGACAATCAATCCCGAAACAAGAAAAACTAGTACTAGAAAAACTCAAAACTGAGTAAAAAGAACGTTAACAAAAGACTTAAAAAGCATAACGCTTTTTATAAGAAGTAACATTAACAAAAAAGGCTTTCTATATCACTATTGATCTTGTAGACTTTGTAGTTTTTGAACTTGTAGACTTTGTAGAAAATCCAAATAAGAAAAACTAGAAAAACTAAAAACTAAAAAAAAGAACGTTAACAAAAGAGTTGAAAGACATAACGCTTTTTATAAGAAGTAACATTATCAAAAATGCTTTCTATATCACTATTGATCTTGTAGACTTTGTAGTTTTTGAACTTGTAGACTTTGTAGAAAATCCAAACAAGAAAAACTAGAAAAACTCAAAACTGGAAAAATGAGAACGTTAACAAAAGACTTGGAAAAAAAGTGTTTTTATAAGAACATTAACAAACAATGCTTTTTATATCATTATTGATCTAGTAGACTTTGTAGTTAACTTTTGGACTTGTAGACTTTGTAGAAAATCCAAACAAGAAAAATTACTCGAAAAAAAAAGAGCGTTAACAAAAGACTTATAAAAGATAACGCTTTTTATAAGAAGTAACATTAACAAAAAAGCTTTCTATATCGCTATTGATCTTGTAGACTTTGTAGTTTTTGAACTTGTAGACTTTGTAGGTTTTGATCTTGTAGACTTTGTAGGTTTTGAAATTAAGCATTTTCTGATATCGAGTTCAGGACGTCTCAGTCAAAGAAGGGAGGCATGTTAGGAAGTGCTTATTTTCGATAGATATTTATAGTTTATAATAATAAAGGATTATAGATGTACATCATGTCAATCTAATGTGGCAAGGACATCTAATGCCACACCGTATAAACATGCAAGTATTTGATCAGCAAACACGTGTGTGTTAGGAATATTCTCACAGCAAATACGCCTAAATATGGTGCTAGTTGCATGGTGCTCTTGTTAGATGGATTTGGAGATGGATTTTTAGATAGATTAGTAGATGGTTTTCTTCAATAAAGTTACAATTAAAACAACAGAGCTACAACGGTGTGCTCAATAGTGGAGACACTGTCCTCTCAAATGGACACAATGTGATTTAATTCTCACCATGTAGGTCTCGAAATGGGTATATATTTCAAACCCTCCCCTCCGCCGACCCGACATGCACAATGTTGGTTGCCGAAGGGTCTTGGACCTAGCAGGAATCTCCCAGGCCTACTGAACATTGAGAGGGGGGAGGGGGAGTCTAAAACAGGGGTAGCTAAGGGACTTGTCATAAAGTAAAGGGTGGGATGGGCCATGATAAACAGGGGTGGGTCACAAAATTTTCAGACTCATGTAAGGGGTAGGTCATGAATAAATGAGCAATGTATCAGGGGTGGGTCAAAATATGCTTTATTACAAATGTATTGTATTTGGAAAAGAAACTGAACATAAAATCCCAAAACAATCAAATTACAAGTCAAAAGGTTCATCTTCAGCATCAGTCAGCATCACCATCATCGTCTTCACTATTTGAATCTTCATCAATCTCTTTGCATAGGAATGTACAGTGGATACATTGGAACAATACGGAACAATAGAACAATGCTGTATACACAAATACAGAACAATAGAACAAAAACAAAAATATATTTGTTGCGTTAACACTGAGGTTGGCAAAAATGGCTTCATTTGAGATACTGCATCTTCAGTAAACTTTATTTCTTGTATTAGTATAGGTAATCATGCGGTTTCGAGTTCAATTTGGAATTAAGTTTGCACAAGAGAGCATTGCTTCATTGCTCTCAGCCAATCAGAATCGAGAATTTTTTCATGTATATTATAAGGACATGCAGTTAACCATTTGCTGTGCCTTTTCTTCAACTTAGAAACTTCAGTTAAACTGTTAGCCTTCGCACTGTAGTCATCAGATGTGATCAATGAAATCACACACGGTTCTCGACCAATCAGAGCGCGCGTGTAATATACTAAACATTATACAAATCATGGTATCTCAAGTTAACGCTTAGCGAGCGTTTTATTCAATCGTCATTTCAAATATAATGTCTCAAAATTCAATTGCATTGCATTTCAGTTCAATTTTATCCCCATATCCACAATATCATCTAAGATAACTCTGTAGAAGCCCGGTATTTCGAACTTGCACGACAAAAGTATACCCTTAGTACCAGCCGTTAATATTCCTCTTACCCCTATGGTCGATCATTCGGCGGATTGAACTATCCTGCTTTAAAGATGAGTAGGGTAGTGTAGGAGCCAAAGGTGATAGACTGAATAGACGATAACTTAACCACTGAGCGTTGTGTTATTCCATGGAAAGAAATCATGGGCATACAAATAAACACGAATAATCTAAGCCCTAAAAATGGTTTTGCCGACTGCAAACAACACTGGATATACACTAATCTCCGTGTTATTGAGTGAGAATAATACCAAGAAACAAAAGTCATTTCAGCTAGTCCGTCTTCCAAAAATATGGCACAAAGTAAACCTTAGACTGATTCCATAAGTCGGTCCCAGTTCGCTCTCTGACGATCTTGTTTTTTCGCGAGAAAAATGCGATGAAACGAAGCCCCAAAATCTGCTGGATTTCGCTTGCACTATATACTCACAGCAAAGGAAAGCAACCTGCTGAAATATTTCAGTTTCTTGAAGAGCTCTTTGACAGCAAATGAAAGCAAACAGTATATATTTAGATATTTCACTTTCATTAAGAGCCTACAACTTCCGGTCCTCATAACAGCCAAAAAGCTTGCAATTAATGTAACAGTTTATCAGCGAGGAAATCAAAATGTATGTTTACTACAAGTGGACTATGATAATGCTTGCATTGTGGACTCAAGCACCGACAGGCTCGACTGCTTCAAAACAACCAAAAAGCGATGAAGGTAAAAGAATTGCTTTCTATATTTAAGTTTTCGAAGCAGTTGAAATCTCCTTTTGAATAGAAAGTTTCATCTTCGTACTTTACTTTTGTTAAAGAATAATGCTCAAAGAAGTCGGTTTATATGTTTGGTGTATGCAACATATTTTATCAATAGATGATGTGTCGGCCATTGATATACAATCCATTTGATACGCTTGGTGTTGCATAGAGTTGGTGTTGCATACACCAAGTACTCACGGAAGTCTACTAGAAATCGCTCATTGTTTATAATAATCGGCATTTTACGTGCGCTCAGATTAGAGAAACGTGTGATCACAGTACATACGGATATAGATGAGTAAAAGGGGTAGTTAAAGATTCATGACGACTTCAGACCACTTTTAGGGTACACTTTAGGCAGCCCATTGTCCTCGCAGTTCTACTCCGTACATTTTGTAAAACTCACTCGAGCTCAGCTTAAGATTGATTCATCATGTGATTTGATTTCCTGCGGCGTTTCATCAATTTTTTCCGACAAAATTTTGATTCAGGGTGGGGCCGTTTTGAAGAGTGGGTCGAGTTTTGTTAAAATTACTCCGAAAATATTTTTCTTCAATAGGAGTATAAGTTCCTAAAAAGCTATTGAAATTGAACACGATTCAATGAATTCAATGAATGCGTCTAGTCTAGATGGGGAGGGGCCCGCCCTAGGGACTCAAACGTGCCTTTTGGGTTATGTATCGATGGATGGGAGAAGAAAAGAAAGTGTAGCGTGGAAACTTTAATTTATTATCATCCTCCCCCTTTCCCTTTAAGTCTAGTTTTGGGCCTTTGTCGCTCCGAATCTGCTTCCACTGTTCCACAACAAAAGCAATAGACTTTCGTCATTCCCCATTCTTAATCATCGATCCGTGGGATAATGGCCGGTTTGAGTATAATACAGGGCCGAATGCCCCTCGAATTTCTAATGAGTCACCTTAAACAATTGTTTCTTTACTTTCATTTTTCATCACAGTTCAACGTGTGTATGTATCACAACGAGGAAGTGACAGCTGGTCATGTGGTTCAGAATCCAACCCTTGTAAAACCATCGTTATGGGTGTATGGAGGGTACAACACAAAGGTCATGTCTACGTTGATGGTACTGGATCAGATACCACTCCATACACTTGTGAGTCATCTGCTTTGGGGTTGGCAGGAATTTATTCCAACAAGAGTATGGCTATTGTTGGTTTCCAGTCAATACTGCACGTTAAGTGCCAGGAATGGAATGGTATTGGATTTTTCCCGTCCCCACTGCATCAAAACAACACAAATGTGAAGTTAACTAATCTGCAATTTCTATACACTTCCGTTTATGCTAAAGATGTCAACCTTTCTATTGATAACTGTACATTTATTGGTGTATTACAAGCTGTAAGACTGTTACAAAAAACAAAATCCATTATCTTTTCGTTTAACAACTCTCTATGCGTGAATGTAAGTTCCTGTATAGCAATGAATATTATTGGAAGAGTAACACCATTAAACAGTATATCCATCTCTGTATCGAACAGTGAAGTGAAGACATCTTGGGGAACCCAATACATACCATCCGGGATCGGTGTCACGTCAATAGGTGAATATGATCCAGGGTCAATATCATGTCATATTGCCCTAAAAAATGTAAACTTCACACGTAACAGCCTCGGGCGATATGGTTTGATAGCGATTGATTTAAAGGACGGATTTACATCGTTGCAGCTTGAGAATGTTGTGTTCTTAGAAAGCAAAACTCCAGTTCCAGTGGATACCATGATCTATGCCTTGAGTTACAAACATGATATGATTCTTAACAACACAAAGTTTCTTCAGAGTTACCAGAGTTGGTGTGGTGGTATTCTAGTAGTCACTAAACAAAAAAGCAGCCTGTACATTGCAAACAGTCTTTTTGAAAAGTTCCAAACTAAATCTAAAAATATGAGAGATATGGTGTTAGTCTGGTTGTCAGACCATGACAGTGAGGTGTACATAGAACATACTATTTTTAGAGACAACTTTGTGAATGATTCCAAAGCATATTGCATCGTGCTATTCAGTGGTGGAACTGCATCAGTAACAATTTTAGATGTGATACTGAAGAACACCTCACTCGTAACCCCGGATATCGGAAGCGTCATCGATTTGGACGCGTTCATATTACGACAACTAACAATTAAAAACTCTCACTTTGATTCCGTGAAAATTACAAATGCTTATGGTGGTGGGTGTCTGGTGGTGACGACAAAACAGATTTTAAATGCCCTTCTATATAATGTCACATTTAAACACTGCTATAGTCAGAGTAATGTTTTAAGTGCAGCTCTAACTATTGCCTCACTGAAACCATTCGAACGTGGCAATATACAAATTGAGTCTTGTGTGTTTTTTGACAACAAGGCTCCAAAAGGACAAGGGGGAGCTATTTTTACCAACATCAAGTCCAACGATTCAGTCAAAGAACCTGGGTGTATTAAACCGGGGCAGAAAAGCCCGTTTCCCAGGGAAGTGTGGAATTACAGTACTTTCGTGACAATAAAGGACACAGTATTTGCAAATAACACTGCTATGATAGGAGGGGCGTTGTCCTTATCGAGGGGCAGCTATACTTTACAAAACTGTTCCTTCATCGACAATTTTGCTACAATCAAAGGAGAACACATCTATGTTCCTGAAACAGAGTCCACCAGTTTGCAAATACTGGACTCGATATTTGAACAAAAGCCTTCTTCGATGAAGATACAGCTACCCAAAAGGAGTATGACTTATGACATTCCATCTTTTATCGATTTCCAAAGCGGAGGTCCATTAATGATATTCAATTCAAGATTGGAATTCAAGGCACCTTCAGGGTTACCAAAATCCTTAGTAACCGTATCTAAGGCCAATTATGTTAATTTTGGTAAAATGAATGTCAACGAAACAATTCTGACTTGTCCAGCTGGTAGCCAATTAGATGTTCGCCATTTAGAAACACAAATCGATAAAGGAATTACATCATCATTACATGAGTGCATTATTGCGTTAAATGTCATGCAGCTTTCTTGTAAACCGTGTGGGATTGGTTCCTACAGCATACAACATGGTCAGAGCCTTGGAGCAAATATGGACAGCAGTTTTAAATGTCTGCCATGTCCATTTGGAGCTGATTGTTTAGGTAAAATATCAGCAAGACAAAACTTTTGGGGATACAAAGTTCAAGACAATCCACCAGCACTTAACTTTACTCTTTGTCCATTGGGATACTGTAAACCGCCCGACAAACACGATTTTGTTGATTACAATAGTTGTCAAGGCAGCAGGACTGGAGCACTCTGCGGTGAGTGTAAAGAAAATTACTCTGAAACTCTCCTTTCGACATCTTGCCTTCATCGAGACAAATGCCAAGACACGTGGTTTTGGGGCGTGGTAGTTGTCATGGTGATGTTAATTGCTTTGTTCTTCATTTATAAGCCAAAGCTTGAGTGCATGCTCAAGAGTCACATCATGTGGTTCAGAAGCAATACAAGTCACGACGATGAACAAGACCAATCCAAGGACAAACATAGTAGTGGCTATTTAAAAATAGTTTCCTACTTTTATCAAGTGGTTAATATTCTTTTAATTACCGCTTCGTACAACAGCATTGTTGACAGCAACCTCATGCAACCTGTGATGGGACTTTTTAACTTTGAAATCCGCATCTCCTTACGTGGTTTCTTATGTCCTTTCGTTGGGCTTACTGTGGTAACTAAGCAACTGTTCCTTGCTTGTCCAGTATTTGGTGTTCTCTTGACAATTGCTTTGTTCTATGGCTGTCATTATCTACTAAACAAGTGTAGATCAAAATCCCCTCCATCACTTGGACCTTATCTTGGTGCTGTCTTGGAGACGCTGTTGCTAGGATACGCCGTGCTTGCCAAAACAGCCCTCAAACTCTTGCGTTGTACGTCACTTGGTGAAGAGAAGCGGTTGTTCATTGCTGGTAACGTGTTGTGTTACCAATGGTGGCAGTATGTACTGATGGTGTTTGTGGTCGTATCAGTTGTTCCTTTCATCGTTACCTTAGCGCTGGGATCCAAATGGCTATATAAAGGTTTGATTTCAGTCAAGGAGTTCTTCGTTGCTTGTACTCTTCCCTTACCCTATCTGATGTACACATGTACGTGGTTTATGTGTGGAGGTAAAGAACAAAGACAAGAAGCCCCTGAGTGGAAATCGTCAGTTACTGCCATCTTGTACGGTCCGTTTCGTGAACCGCAAGACAATACTACCGGCGCTATCTACTGGGAAAGTATTCTGATATTCAGACGTCTGGTTTTGATCACCATCTCTGCAGTTGTCACTCATGATCCTCTTTTAAAGACAAGTTTACTAACTTTTTCCTGTGTCTTAATCCTCGTCCATCACGTCCTTGTACGTCCATTCCGTAGCCAAGCAGCCAACATCGCTGAGATGATTTCTTTGATTGCATTAGTTGCCATAGCAATAATAAATACCTTCAACGCCAGTTTTCTTTCCACTGGTCAAGTTCCACAAGGTCCACTCAAGTCAACCGTAGACGCCTTAAACTGGATTCAAGTCATAATTTTATCAGTGCTTCCAGTACTTTGTTGCATTGTCATAGCCCTGGTGGTTGTTTCTCAGCTTGTTCGACTTGTTGTCAAAGCCTGGAGTTTCGTCACGCGTTCTTGTTTGAAGTCACGCGATGAGAGCAGACGACATTTACTAGACACCAGTTCTTTGGAAAACTGAGCTCCCAACACGTGAACATAACTGTTGTGTCAGACAAAACTGAACTGTAGTTTATTCTTCAAGATGAAGAGCACTGATTATTACTTATCTAAGAGCACTATCTATTACTTATTTCTACTTATCGAAGTGTATGGTCGGTATTTAAACTGGTAAGGAAAGGAAAAAAGGTCCCTTCCTATACTAGAAATGGATTACTGAAAGAATTCCTATAGAATTAGTTGCATCGCGTCATAGAATTACGAGAGCTTGGTTGAATCCTCAACGTTAAAATGACCTTTTCTTCGATCTTTTTTGTTGGAGCTTATTTGCTGAATCAAGTTACGCAACTCAACGAGTGTCATGAATGAAACTCAATCTGCAGAGGCGAAAACAATGGAAAATCCCGAAACAAGAAGAACTACTAGAAAAACTCAAAACTGAAAAAAAGAACGTTAACAAAGCACTTAAAAATCATAACGCTTTTTATAAGAAGTAACATTAAAAAAAAAGCTTTCTATATCATTATTGATCTTGTAGACTTTGCGTAGTTTTTGAACTTGTAGACTTTGTAATGAGAAAATCCAAACAAGAAAAACTACTAGAAAAACTCAAAACTGAAAAAAGAACGTTAACAAAAGACTAGAAAAACACAACGCTTTT
Organism: Telmatactis stephensoni; assembly: GCA_029948255.1. Classification (NCBI taxonomy): domain Eukaryota; kingdom Metazoa; phylum Cnidaria; class Anthozoa; order Actiniaria; family Isophelliidae; genus Telmatactis; species Telmatactis stephensoni. Next base: position 96,385 of record JALIZF010000997.1, on the reverse strand, counting down.
TATAAGTAGCATTCACAAAAAATGCTTTCTATATCGCTATTAATCTTGTAGACTTTGTAGTTTTTGAACTTGTAGACTTTGTAGAAAATCCAAACAAGAAAAACTATACTAGAAAAGCTCAAAACTGAAAAAAAGAACGTTAACAAAAGACTTGAAAAACATAACGCTTTTTATAAGAAGTAACGTTAACAAAAAAATGCTTTCTATATCACTATTGATATTGTAGACTTTGTAGTTTTTGATCTTATAAACTTTGTAGTTTTTGAAATTCAGCATTTTCTGACATCGAGGTCAAGACGATGTCTCAGTCAAAGAAGGGAGGCATGTTAGGAAGTGCTTATTTTCGATAGATATTTATAGTTTATAATAATAAAGAATTATATATGTATCATGTCAATCTAATCTGGCAAGGACATCTAATGCCACACCGTATAAACATGCAAGTATTTGATCGGCAAACACGTGTGTGTTAGGAATATTCTCACAGCAAATACGCATAAATAGGGTGCTAGTTGGGTGCTCTTGTTAGATGGATTTGGAAATGGGTTTTTATATAGATTAGTAAATGGTTTTCTTCAATAAAGTTACAATTAAAGCAACAGAGCTACAACGGTGTGCTGAATAGTTGTGTCACTGTCCTCTCAAATGGACACAATGTGATTTAATTCCCACCATGTAGGTCTCGAAATGGGTATATATTTCGAACCCTCCCCTCCCCCGACCCGACACAATGTTGGTTGCCGAAGGGTCTTGGACCTAGCAGGAATCTCCCAGGCCTACTGAACATTGAGAGGGGGGAGGGGGAGTCTAAAACAGGGGTAGCTAAGGGACTTGTCATAAAGTAAAGGGTGGGATGGGCCATGAAAAACAGGAGTGGGTCACAAAATTTTCAGACTCATGTAAGGGGTAGGTCATGAATAAATGAGCAATGTATCAGGGGTGGGTCAAGATATGCTTTATTACAAATGTATTGTATTTGGAAAACAAACTGAACATAAAATCTCAAAACAATCAAATTACGAGTCAAAAGGTTCATCTTCAGCATCAGTCAGTATCACCATCATCGTCTTCACTATTTGAATCTTTTTCAATCGCTTTGTTGTCCAAAGCTGAGGTTGGCAAAAATGGCTTCATTTGAGATACTGCATCTTCAGTAACCTTTTTTTCTTGTTTTAGTATAGGTAATAATACGGTTTCGAGTTCAATTTGGAATTAAGTTTGCACGAGTGTGTTTTTCAAAGATTATTACGGGCTCGTGCAATTTGAGACCTTTGAAAAACACACGAGTGTAAATTAATTCCAAATTGAACGAGAAATGGTATGATAACGTATTAATAATATACATAAAAAATTCTCTCAAAAACTCAACAAAAGTTTGAACACTCGGTCAATCGAGACATCGATCATCTAATGTTTTTCAGCGGCTCAGTTAAGAAAACTCTAAACTTTCTTATATCTGAAGACCAAAAACATTGTTTCTCGAGGAATGTTCATCGAATCCAATTTAAAATGTGTTGCTTAAAATTTTAAAAACTTACAGTTTCGACGTGTCGAGCCCGTCAGCCTTCCATCATAGTTAATAGAGTCCCCTCTATTAACTATGCTTCCATGTAGTACGATTTCTGAAGTCAAATCTTTACGAGTAACAAAATCTGTATTTATTTTTTCCTTTCTCCCCACATCAGGACAAAACTGTATATATTTCCAAGTTTTTGAGTGCCAGCTTGCATTTTTCAGTCAAGAGAAAAACTGAGTCTGTTCATCTTATACTCTGAATTTTTGGTAAATCTCCACAGTTTGCTATGACGCCGGAGTTTAACAAATGGCGCGGGCTGAATCAGTCTGTATTCGTACCAAAAAACAGCTTTGGGCTCTTTTTCTTTATAAAGATATAGTCTAGGCTTCCTCACTTGACAACGTTGGACTCTCAAATGGGAATAAAAAGACTTTCTTTATAATCCATTGAGAGAATAAACGTAGATAACTCCACTTTCCTGCACTAAATTTGTCGACAAAGCAATTCACTTCACTTTGCCGAACATTCGCTTTTGTTTGAATGGCGGGAAATTTGGCAACGCGCGCCGTTTGAATGTACAAAATCCCGCCAAAATACTAGCGATAGCGAGTCAGAAAAATATTTTCTTGCCGTGTTAGCGATTAACATCATTGCTCTCAAAGTATTTGGAATTTGCAGCTAGGATTATTCATGATGAATTTATTGCGTTGTCTCTAGCTTCGGATATTTATTGTTTTGTTTTGTCAGTATTTTTTTGACGAAAATTTGACAGACGTTTCGGCCCAAACGAGGACCTTCTTCATTGCTCTCAGCCAATCAGAATCGACAACTTTTTTCATGTATATTATAAGGACAGTTAACCGTTTGCTGTCCCTTTTCTTCAACTTAGAAACTTCAGTTAAACTGTTAGCTTTTGCACTGTAGTCATCAGATGTGATCAGTGAAATCACAAACGGTTCTCGACCAATCAGAGCGCGCGAGTAATATACTAAACATTATACAAATCACGGTATCTCAAGTTAACGTTTACTGAGCGTTTTGTTCAATCGTCATTATATTTCAAATATAATGTTGTCTCAAAATTCAATTGCATTGCATTTCAATTCAATTTTATCCCCATATCCACAATATTATCTAAGATAACCCTGTAGAAGCCCGGTATTCCGAGCTTGGACGACAAAAGTATACCCTTAGTACCAGCCGTTTATCTTCCTCTTACCCCTATGGCCGTTCACTCGGCGGATTGAACTATCCTGCTTTAAAGATGGGTTATTGGGTAGTGTACGCCTATGTCAAAAAAGGTTGTCGGAGCCAAAGGTGATAGACTGAATAGACGATAACTTAACCACTGAGCGTTATGTTATTCCATGGAAAGAAATTATGGACATATACACATCAACATGAAGCCTGATCAGCAAAGTTTTCTGATCAGTACATTTTGTATCTTTCCATCGTCTCAATTCCTTCTTTAATCCTGAATTTCGAACGACACTCTTTCACTCAAGTACCAAAGCCCATATGTCTACCAATGTTATGTATTATAGACATGTTTCTGTGACTTAAAAAATATATATATATATTCATATTTACATAAATGTATTTCTATATACCAATATGTATATACCATATCACTTCACCTGTCTCGATTAGCATTGATATTTGCAGGTGAAGTGTAAAAAATGTAACACTGATATATTCATAATTATTAATAAAATAACCTGTAACTTGTAAAAAACATCATATGAAAAGCCCCGACCAGCGTTGGTATGTCCCGACCTTGTTACCATGACATCGACACACAACACGAGTACACTTATAAATACAAATGCTTAGCATAGCGTGATCTACATTTTTGTACTTTAATTGACACAACAACATCATTATAATTGTTTACATTATAAAAAATAGTAGTTTTTTCGAGTATATCACAGTCATGAAGACTATTTGATAAGTTGTCAACAATGTACACAATAACCGAGAACAAAGCTAACCGTCGCCCGGTTGGCTCAGTTGGTTGAGCGTCGGTCTCTCGTGCGGGAGGTCGGGGTTCGAATCCCGGCCGGACCAACACTCAGGGTCTTTAGATAATTGAGAAGAAGGTGCTGCCTTTGTAATTACATCTGCAAACGGTTAGACCTTCACGTTTTCTCGGATAAGGACGTTAAACCGTAGGCCCCGTCTGCTTTCACTCTAACCCTGCTCAGTTGTATAGTGGACGTAAAAGATCCTGTTGTACTGTTCGCAAAGAGTAGGGGATTGTCGCACGTTACAACAGTCTATCCTTACTACTAACAAACTCTAAGCACATTTGATTATATTTATATGGAATATTTGCGCTATAAAATGCTAAAATTTCATTTTTCAATTTCAAAGCTATACTCAAAATCAGTTGCAACGATACTGTAAGCACCATAAAAACCTTGCCACGTGATTCTCTATAAGTTAAAATAAATAAAAGGATCCAAATATTGGCTAGAACAAATGATTTCAAATATTGATTTACCAAATTGACCTGTAGCTCAGTCCTTCGAGTGTGTTTAAAATCCAATATGGTGACTTTCTTGTTCGTTTCGTGTTCCTCGTAATTCCTTTGCTTGTAGAGATTCATAACTTCCGGGTGCATCTGATTTCTAATTCATCTCAGCATTTGTACAGTCAGTTTTTTGTATCATTTTTATAGTTTTGTCAGTACTATTGAAGTTTAGAGACATATTTGGCTCATGTGAATCGCTTTGATCTCGTAAGAAGAAGTTGAAGTTTGCTATCACTGCTCAGTAAAAAATTGGACTGGCCCATTTCGAAAATTACGCTGAACAACTCCAGGTTTTAGAGTGGGCCTACCAAGAATGGCGTGTTCATTTGTATGTGATATCAGCGTATTAATACTTTTCTGCATTATTGCACTATTACAAAGTTAACTATTTCACACTGACTCAAATCTGCTTCTATGGTTGTCGCCTGTATGCCTGTCGAATCACTTGGCGTGCATGATAGCTAAGTTAAGCCAGACATACGTCATCATCGAGGAAGCGCTATGATTGGATACAGCTGTTTGAGATTGGCAACCGGAAGACGATTTGGTACTACATCATCAACCCGGAAGGCAAATTGACGACCAAGAACGACGAACCGTCTGCATTTTAACACATCGAGCTAGCTCGATGTAATAAATGTCATTTCATCTTGGGTCGAATAAGCGTCGACGATGAAACGAATCCCAAAAATCATGTCTGGTGACTTTCGCTTGAACGAAAACCAGAACTGAAGTTATAGACCCTTTGCATAAAGCTACTAATGTATGATATGCAGATACACCCTTGGCCTCACTTTGGCTAAGTAAAACAAAAGAATCACCTAATTAACCATGTCATTGTTTAGCTGCGCCAAAGTGAGGCAAGAGGTACATCTGCATATGACTAGCAGTATTATGCAAAGGGTCAGTGAAGGCAAAGGAAGACAGTCTGCTGAAATATTTCAGTTTCTTTTGAGATTTGAGAGCAAACGAAAGTAGATATGGAGTACCAATCCTAAGCCACCCAGAGCGCCGGCGATGCGGCACGTCCGAAGAACAAAAGCCAAATTCTTTCCGGAACAACAAAAGAAATTCTTTCCAGAGCAACAAATTTATTATTCTGGATAAACAAAAGAAATTCTTTCCGGAGCAGCTAAGTAAATTATTTCGGAGCAACTAACCAACGAAATTCTTTCCGGTGCGACCGAGGAACAAACGTAATACTGAGAACTCCGTTGCGCAGCAACCGAGCAACGTTTTCGGAATTTCAAACAAAAGAACGAATTGGTAGTGACACGCGCCACGCTTAAGCGTCTATTGTGTTCGATTCAGCCACCCGCAAAATTGTTTACCATCAGGCCGATTCTTGGGTAATTGGCTAAAGAATTTGGGTCGTTATAAAATCTTCAAACGACCGAAAAACGTCCTAAAAACGGTACAAAAATTTCAGTTCAGCGAAGAGCTAGGCCACTCACTTTTGAGTCTTAGAGAGAACTACAAGGGAAGTCAAGATGAGCTGTCCTGAAGAAAGTTTCTTGTCTCAACAACACAAGGAATCAAATCGAATCCTTGCTCGTTATGTATGTCAGTCGTTAAAGCAAGAAAATGTAGGACTAGTAGATGAGGAAAGGGTCTATCAAATCTTAATAAATGGAGCTGATGATGAAGATCAAACTTTGGACTATAGAGACACTGTTGGATTTATAGAAGCCTATCGATATCTTCACAGACTGGCTTCGGACGTCTTGGAAATTGGATTATTAGAGAACAATATCATATGCGAAGTTCACAAAATACTCAGTGATGGAACATCGTAGTCATTTATGTACCGTAGGGCAATACAGCGTGAAAGAAAGGTTGACAGAATTTGAAGGAAAAATACACTATTATACGAGATTTTGTGACATTGACCAAACCATGCAGATGATAATCGATGAATTTAATCGCCGGCTGGATGAGATCCACCGTAAAAGTCTACGCACAACAGATAGATTAGATTCTTTGGAAAGTTTAATTCACTTAACGTCACGGTTCGTCTACAAATTTTTGCAAATACACCCCTTTGGCGATGGCAATGGAAGGATGGTCCGACTTTTGTACGCTTACATCATGGAACCCTTTGGCCTTCCCTTTCCAGCCCCTTTATTTTGGTATACTAAAGAAGAGCTGCAAACAAAGGACGGTCACAAAGAATACATTACATGGTGTAAACTTTTATCAAATATCCGCCTAACCCTTGATTTTAAGGAATTAGAGCTTGATATGTTGCGTGCTTTAGGCGAATGTTGTAAGGAATGCAAACAGTTGTCGAAAAATAATAAAAAGTAGAAATATACGGAAGACTAACAGAATATATTTCGTTATACAATGACCAATCAGAAAAAGACTTGTACCTTTGTCATAGGAAGATAGACTCTCTTTTCAAAGCAGCTAAAGACAAATATTTTTGTAACATTTGTGTGCCGAGAACATATATGGTCTTCCTGATTTTGATTTTCTGTTGTGCGTAGACTTTTACGGTGGATCTCATCCAGCTGGCGATTAAATTCATCGATTATCATCTGCATGGTTTGGTCAATGTCACAAAATCTTGTATGATAGTGTATTTTTCCTTCAAATTCTGTCAACCTTTCTTTCACGCTGTATTGCCCTACGGTACATAAATGACTACGATGTTCCATCAGTATTTTGTGAACTTCGCATATGATATTGTTCTCTAATAATCCAATTTCCAAGACGACGGTCCGAAGCCAGTCTGTGAAGATATCGATAGGCTTCTATAAATCCAACAGTGTCTCTATAGTCCAAAGTTTGATCTTCATCATCAGCTCCATTTATTAAGATTTGATAGACCCTTTCCTCATCTACTAGTCCTACATTTTCTTGCTTTAACGACTGACATACATAACGAGCAAGGATTCGATTTGATTCCTTGTGTTGTTGAGATCAACAAGAAACTTTCTTCAGGACAGCTCATCTTGACTTCCCTTGTAGTTCTCTCTAAGACTCAAAAGTGAGTGGCCTAGCTCTTCGCTGAACTGAAATTTTTGTACCGTTTTTAGGACGTTTTTCGGTCGTTTGAAGATTTTATAACGGCCCAAATTCTTTAGCCAATTACCCAAGAATCGGCCTGATGGTAAACAATACTTTTGCGGGTGCATGACGAACTTATACCGCCTAAAAAATGCGGTGTCCCCGCTGGGATCCGGATTTCAAAGTGGAATGTTTGGTATTTTGGTTTTGAGCTAGGCCGAGGCGTTATAATCCTCAGCACCCTGAACATCAGAAAGCCTTGTGTCCGTTTCTTATCTGTCATCGTTGATATAAATAGTTTGTTATGGAACAAACAACTGGAAACACTGTTTGATTCGCTGCCGAAATGTCGTTCACAATTTACAATGAGTTGGTCCAGGTCCCGAATAGCTTAGTAGAATAAAAGTAAATTGAGTTTAATTCCTCACGAATGTAAATATCACGATCGGGAGCGACTCTTCAGTGAATACCCCGTAGCATTAAAAATCACAACTGGGCCTTAGTTATTTGTTTTATTATATACATTGCGAGCAAAAAATCATTTCTTTCGTTCAAACGTGGTTTATTCTCTCGTAAACCACACTTTTTTGCATGTTCGATCAATGACGTAACACACAAAAGGTCAAGCCAGTGTCATGTAGCTCCGTTCGTTTCAATTTACGTACTTGGTCAGGAAAAATTGAAAAAATATTGGTTAAAACAAACTTCTGTGGATCCCCACAATACAAAGAAGACGATAGGGCATACCACGCTGTATTTGAAGATAGTTCTGTAGAGAAAACGCGGTTCAAAACCGCCATCGTCCCTACATAGCTAGACCTTATAATCCAATTGACACGTTCTCACTTATGTACAACATAGCGAACCACAAACGAAAATGATTAGGGATTATCTCCATAGCAACACATATTTTCGATAGACTCCCGGAGCGCATTTTTTGTTCGTCATGTGAATCGAACACAATAGACGCTTAAGCGTGGTACGTGTCACAACCAATTCGTTCTTTTGTTTGAAATTCCGAAAACGTTGCTCGGTTGCTGCGCAACGGAGTTCTCAGTATTACGTTTGTTCCTCGGTCGCACCGGAAAGAATTTCGTTGGTTAGTTGCTCCGAAATAATTTACTTAGCTGCTCCGGAAAGAATTTCTTTTGTTTGTCCGGAATAATAAATTTGTTGCTCTGGAAAGAATTTCTTTCCTTGCTCCTGAAAGAATTTGGCTTTTGTTCTTCGGACGCGCCGCAGCACTCTGGGTGGCTTAGGATTAACATATCTACTAACGAAAAACAAATTTCTCATAACAGCCAAAGAGCTTGCAATTAAGTAGCAGTTTACCAGTGAGGAACTGTCAAAATGTATGCTTACTGCAAGTGGACTATGACAATGCTTGCATTGTGGACTCAAGCACCGACAGGCTCGACTTCTTCAAAACAACCACAAAACGATGAAGGTAAAAGAATCGCTTTCGAAAATGAGTATTGCTTTGAGACACAGTCGTCTTTTCTGCACAGTTAACCCACAGTGTGCTTGGATTTCTCACGTCAATTTGTATAGGTAATCATATGGTTTCGAGTTTAAGTCGGCTCGACCCAATTTGCAAGTAGAGCTACCAGTCGTCTTTGAGTGAAAACCGTGTGTTCATGAGCAGTTTGATAGTAAATTACATATTACACCCTTACCTAGCCTCCTCCGCAGGCAACTGTTCGCTTTTTTCGCTTTGGGCCTCCTGTGTTTTAGGCACGTAGTGGCCTGGACGCCAGGCGAGAAAAGGCGAGAGTTGCCTGCCAAATATCGACAACTACTTGTCAGATCGCGCAGGTCGGTTCGCGCATCTTAAAATCTCCTAAGCAGGGGAGGGGCGTTAAGAATTCGTAGCCTCAAAGATGTCTACGGGGTACAGTGTTAGAATTTTCTCATTGTGTATGATCTCTTATAAACTAAATCGCCTGTATTCCTACTTTCGCGGCACAAAAATTATTACCGTTACAATGATGTAAATGGTCACGAAAATTAATAGCAAATTCTTAGCTTTCAAAGCTGCTTTGAAGCCAGTATTAAAACTGATTGCGCCCGGCATCCGTGGAAGTCCGTGAGTTCGATGCATGGAAATGGCGTATCTACTATGATCTACTACATATGTCGATTAACAGCCAGATAGTTCCTCAGGTTCTATTAGAAAGTATGGAAACTTCAAAATGTTTCCCAGATACTTCACACTCATTCCAAACTGACGAAGTTCAACAGCAACAACAACAACTCGAAGCTCGAACATATTGATCTTACAACGGGAGAGGTTTGATTCCAGTACAAGGACTTTAGACCGTTGCATTAATAAATGATTGTGTTGGGAATAAATAAAATCAAACATATCTTGACAGACTTGAATAAAGGTGGAGGGAAATCGTTAGCCAAATATAAGCTTCCTGCTGTGTTAGCATCAAGGTCAACCGTCGTTAATCATTTGTCCGATAAAATTACTGCCTTTCAGATCAGCCGGCGCTACTCAGCGTTTACCGCCGGAGATATATCGTAGGGAATACAAAATTTATTAAGGAAATACACTTGTTCAAACATATTCTTGGCCTCAGAAGTGATCGAACATATCACTGAGCAGTTTACATCAGTGAGTTTAAGCCTGAGCAGCAGACTCTCGAATAAAATACCCTGCTTGGCAGAGGTTTATTTTCCCCCTCTAACGGAAAATAACGAAACCTCTGCCAAGCAGGGTATGAATTCTTTCAGTATTTGAATTTTTTCCGCTTTCTCTGAGCCTTTTTGTATTCGAAAGTACTATTCGCTAGAACATATTTGAGTCTCTGAAATGAATCAACTACTGAGCCACTGGGAGAAAGGATTTTGGTAACACAATGAGCCCCCTAGGGGACCCGGGGTACATGTGCATGTCCTCGAGGTACCACTGCATGTCCGAACCCTTCGATATTTGGCAGGCAACCCCTTCTTCTTTTTTCCCTCCTCCTTTTCGTCCCCAGTCTTTTTTCTTCTCAAAAGTTCGCACAGGAAGCCCAAAAGGTTGCCTGCGGAGGAGGCTAACCCTTACCAGACAAAGATCAAAGTTTATGACGACGTATGTTTTATGGAGATCGGCGCTATTATGGCGACGCCTTAAAAGAATTCCCCTTTTTACACATTCTCGAGTTTAATGAGTTCTAGGCTTATTCTTGAAAAATGCTCTAGTGATCTTGTAGTTAACATCATTGCCTTTAGCTCTAGCGAATTAAATCAAATTCTGAGAGAGCGTTTTCGAAATACCATCGATGAGAGATTTTAACTGCAAAAATCGAGCGTAAACAAAACAACTTTTTAAATCTCCTACAATTAAAAAGAAAGTAGCACATCTAAGTTAATTTTTCATCTCAAATTGTCGTTAAGATATCAAATTTGGCTGCTGAAAGAGACGAGAGAAATTACATTAATTGATATTGAGAAAAGTGAGCCGAACTCATGTATATGGACATGCTGAATTTGCTTCTGTTGCCCAAATTTCGCTCTATTGTTACATAAACTGCAATACTTAAAGATCCCTTCGATAAATATTGTTTAAAAATTAGTATGGTTTAGTTTAGGTAATAGTTGATATGATATAGCGTTTTCAAATTCATGGAATCATTTTACGGCTGTAAAATATTAGCCTCAAATCAGTATATTTTTCAGCCGGATACAGTGGTCGACAGCTAGCTCATTAATGCATGATGTAGCTCTTTTGTTTTAGTTTGTCATGTTTTCGTGCATTCTAGCACCTGATGCAAATTGCGGAACGTTTCAATACTTTCCGATCACTCTTCCGAGATATGGTAATCGCTAGAAAGAAACTTTTTAACTGTACATTTCTTTGCAGCATGTCAGCACATCATTCTATTTTTACTTTGTCTCCCCATGATTCTGCTTTTGACGAGTTTCCATCTGCAGTTGTGTGACAAAAAGTTTCTTTCCTTTTTGGCATTCTTATGTATATTTAGTTTTATCGATTACCATATTTCGGAAGAGTGCTCGGAAGGTAATGAAGCGTTCCGTAATTTGCACCAAGTGTTGGAATGCATGAAAACACGACAAACTAAAACAAAAGAGCTACATCATGCATTAATGAGCTGTCGACCACTGTATCCGGCTGAAAAATATACTGATTTGAGGCTAATATTTTACAGCCGTAAAATGATTCAATGAATTTGAAAACGCTATATCATATCAACTATTATATACCTAAACTAAACCATACTAATTTTTAAACAATATTTATCGAAGGGATCTTTAAGTATTGCAGTTTATGTAACAATAGAGCGAAATTTGGGCAGCAGAAGCAAATTCAGCATGTCCATATACATGAGTTCGGCTCACTTTTCTCAATATCAACTAATGTGATTTCTCTCGTCTCTTTCAGCAGCCAAATTTGATATCTTAACAACAATTTGAGATGAAAAATTAACTTAGATGTGCTACTTTCTTTTTAATTGTAGGAGATTTAAAAAGTTGTTTTGTTTACGCTCGATTTTTGCAGTTAAAATCTCTCATCGATGATATTTCGAAAACGCTCTCTCAGAATTTGATTTAATTCGCTAGAGCTAAAGGCAATGATGTTAACAACAAGATCACAAGAGCATTTTTCAAGAATAAGCCTAGAACTCATTAAACTCGAGAATGTGTAAAAAAGGGGAATTCTTTTAAGGCGTCGCCATAATAGCGCCGATCTCCATATAACATACGTCATCATAAACTTTGATCTTTGTCTGATAAGAATGTAATATCTAATTTACTATTAGACTGCTCATGAACAAATAGTTTTCACTCAAAGACGACTGGTAGCTCTACTTGAAAATTGGGTCGAGCCACCTTAATTTGGAATTAATTTGCACGAGTGTGTTTTTCAGTCAATGATTATCAAAATTGCAGGAGCCCATAGGGCGAGTGAATTTGAGATATTTGAAAAACACACGAGTGTAAATTAATTCCAAATTGAACGAGAAATCGTATGGTTACTTATTAATAACATACATGAAAAACATCTGTCGCAACTCGATCGGCAAAACTTTGAACACTCGGTCAATCGACGAACACTGACATCGCTGATCAACTATTGTTTTCCAGCTTAAGAAAACTCTGAACTTTCTTATTTCTGAGGACCAAAAAAGTTTTTTTTTCGTGAGGAATGTTCACCAAATCAAAAATGAATTGCTTAAAATTTTAAAAACTTACAGTTTTGACATGACGGCTTCACGCCGATCTAAGTGTGTTTGCATACATTAGCGTGTCACCCCGTTGAGAACGGGGTCCACATGCAAATTAGTACACGTTGCTACGCAACAAACAAATAAAGACTCGCTAAAGAGTCTGGTAATGGCCAATTCTTCCAAATCAAAGTTGTTGTTTCTCTAGAAAAACATAAAAGTTTTGAGGAGAAGTAACTAAATAACGTGGAAGACTTCTAATTTGATAGATAACATTCGGCAGAACTTGTAGAATTTCACAACGAAACGTTGTGATTGCTCCAGTCGCACCTTGTCTTCCATGCACTTGAAAATAAACTGATTTTTACTTCCTATGTACTTCTTTAAGTAAAGAAAAAACTAAAATATGTTTTTGGAACTTTATTACAAGTGATTAAGAGATTATTGTTTAAAACAAGCGACAGGGAAGATTCTAAACGAACTCCAGATCTGAAGCGCCATTGTTTATTCAAAGTTTTCGAAATAATCAAGCTGTAAAATCAAGCAATAGATCTTTGGCTTAAAGAAATAAGCTAAAACTAAGACTCTTGGAAGAATCTTCGACAAAAACATCCGTTTACATTACTTTATGTTGCCAAAAAGCACAGAACATGGACAAAAACAAAAATCAGTTCGGCCTTCTTTCTTCACGCTTGGTATACTGTGAATTTTTGGCAAATCTTGACAGTTTGCTGACGAGTTTAGCAAATGGCGGCTGCCGGATGTAATTATATAATTCTCCTAAAATACCATATAGCTAACTACAAAATTACTTTTGAATTTTTCTACCTATCCAAATTAAGGATTAATTCGGACAGTTTTCATTTAGGGTTTTCTAAAGAAAAACTGAGCAATCCAAAATAATGAGTAATTTGGATAGTTCGTGTTTGACCAATGAGAATGCAAGAAACACAATAGAAGTAAGAATTCAACCAATAGCGCGGCGCGTAGCATTCATTCACATCTGATTTTGTGGAGAAAAAATGGCGGAATGTTTTGGACTGCAAATTTGCTTTTTACGCCGACTTACTTAACGTTTTTTTGGTTTAAAGTGTTAGCGAATGAGGTGAGGAAAGTATTTATTATATTTTTGTGTAGTTTGTTGTTGTTTTTTGTTTTCTGAAAAAATTGACCCATTTTGAGAGAGTTTTTGAAGCCAGTTGAAATTCAGTTGGCTTTGGCGAGTATCGGCCTCGCTGCTTGCATGAAAACACTTTCTGAATGAAATTGGTAAATGAAAATATTCAGAAAAAGTTAATCATCTAATAAAATGCATTTCATGGACCTTACACTGTATATTTTTATTTTCAATAAGATGTTTTGTTGCATTCAAAAACTCATTATGAATAATGTACTTCGTTGTGTACAAGTTGTCTTGCTTGGTTTATATTTTACAAAGAAGCTAGATGAACTATTTGTTTGTATCTCTTGTATAACTGTAAGTGTTTTCATACAAAATTTCGTGTGCTTTTTTAATTCGTATCTCCTTGATTTTTCAACTTATATCCTTCAAACTTCACAGTTTTACTGATTTTGATGTGCCCTTTCCAGCGATGGTCATTGTTTTTAAGTTTGGGAACTTTTGGAATTACGTGAAAAAGCCGTTAGTATGAAATGACTGTAGCAATTCATAAAATACGTCATTTACACATATAGGATTGCAGAATACGTCTTGGTAACAGTCATATTCGCATTCAGCATGAAAAATCGGTTTAGAATAGTTATGTTACCAGCCTCTACCCCAAAATGCCTCCAGGTATCTGATTTTTCGAAAATGTGCCTAGTCTAACCGTGGTGGATAATAAAATTAAAGGTGATTTTCAAATACGGTTTCATGACCAAGTTCAGACCCAGGTCTTAACATACTTGAGTGCTTCTGCATTGTATTCAAATTGAATAATAAAAATGTTAACACACTCTTTGCTCGTGAATTATCGGGATTTACCTTCACTCGTTCACTAACAATGAACTCGAAATTTTCTCAAGCAGTATTTAAAATTTCTCGTTCACTATTAGCGAGCTCGTGCAGGTAAATCCTGATAACTGACTCGCTCGAGTGCGTTACCTCTAATTATATAATAATTGGCATCTCATTTTATACAATAATTACGCAAGCTCTGATTGGTCGAGGAAACATGTTTGATTACAGTACATACGCATAGATAACGTCATTGAATGTTACGCGCACTGTGATTGGTTCAAATGTTTCGATGAATATTATAGGAAAATTCATTAGATGATGAGGAAATTCCACGTTAGATTTTTTTTGGAGGGAAATTCAACGTGGAATTCCCGAGTCGGGAAATGAATTTCCCTTGAATCCCATAACCGACATAGCAACAATAAATAGAGCAGATTTTGTCCATATTTTCAAGCTCCAATTCAAATGATTCGATGAATATTATATAAAACAAATAGATTCTATTTTTCCGTGGGTCTGTACTCTAACAGATGCACAGATGACGTTATAATGTGCTGAGAACAACAGTCACGCCACTTTTTTGTTCTCGCTACATTTTGACGACATCTCAAGTTAACGCTTAGCAAGCGTTTTGTTCAGTTTTGTTCAGTCTCGATTCAAATTGTATTTCATTCCTTATAATACACTATACAAAATTACTCGATTCTGATTGGACAAGAGGAGTACAATTAAATCGTTAATTGTACTCTGCAGAGTACCTATTAAGTCGCTATGGCAACGACAATCGTTAATTGAATTTTTGTATGGTGTATTATAAATAAAAAATCGCACGATCTTCTCGTACAATTCAGAATCAATAGCTACTCGTAAAAATTTGAAAACTCTCAAATAGGACTCGCCTAAAGGCTCGTCCTATTTTGAGAACTTTCAAAACATTACTCGTACCTATTAATTCCAAATTGTACTCAAGATCGTGCGATTTGCTATACAAACCATTTCTATTCCCATATCTACAGTATTATCTAAGGCAGAACCCCAGTATGCAGAGCTCGAATGAATATCCGACTAACAGAAGGGATTTGGACGGATTTTAAGATTCGAAATCGCGCAGGTTCCGCTGTAATCTAAACATTTATTTCATTTTTCACCACAGTTCAACGTGTGTATGTATCACAAAGAGGAAGTGACAGCCAGTCATGTGGTTCAGAATCCAACCCTTGTAAAACCATCGTTATGGGTGTATGGAGGGTACAACACAAAGGTCATGTCTACGTTGATGGTACTGGATCAGATACCACTCCGTACACTTGTGAGTCATCTGCTCTGCGAAGGGCGGGAATTCATTCCAACAAGAGTATGGTTATTGTTGGTGTCCAGTCAATACCACACATTAAATGCCAGGAAGGGTATGGTATTAGATTTTTCCCGTCCCAGCTCCATCAAAACAACACAAACGTGAAGTTAACTAACCTACAATTTCTAAACACTTCGAATTCGCTAGATGTGTTTGCTGAAGACGTGAACCTTTCTATTGATAACTGTACATTTATTGGTGCATTTCAAGCTGTAAGTCTATTCCAAAAGACAAAAGCCATTATCTTTTCGTTTAATAACTCCCTATGCGTGAATGTGAGTTGTTGTATAGCAATGAATATAATTGGAAGAGTAACACCATTAAACAGTACATCCATCTCTGTATCGAACAGTGAAGTGAAATCATCTTGGGGAACCCAATACATACCTTCCGGCATCTATGTGGCGTCAATAGGTGAATACGATCCAGGGTCAATATCATGTCATATTACCCTCAAAAATGTCAACTTCACACGTAACATCCTCGGATCAGGTGGTGTGATAGGGATTAATTTGATTAAAGGAATTACATCGTTGCACCTTGAGAATGTTGTGTTCTTAGAAAGCAAATCTCCAGTTCCAGTGCTTAGCATGATCTATGTCTTAAGTTACAAACATGATATGATTCTTAACAACACAAAGTTTCTTCAGAATTACCAGAGTTGGTGTGGTGGTATAATAGTAGGCACTAAACATAAAGGCAGCCTGTACATTGTAAACAGTCTTTTTGAAAAGTTCCAAACTAAATATATAAATAGAACTGGTGTGGTGTTATTCTGGTTGTCAGATCATGACAGTGAGGTGTACATCGAACATACTATTTTTAGAGACAACTTTGTGAATGATTCCATTGCATATTGCATCGCGCTAACCATTGGTGGAACTGCAACAGTAACAATTTTAGATGTGATACTGAAGAACAACTCACTCGTAACCCCGCACCTCGGAAACGCATTCTGGTTGCAAGCTTCTATATTGCGACAGTTAACAATTAAAAACACTGAGTTTGATTCCGTGAACGTTACAAATGCTTATGGTGGTGGGTGTCTGGTGGTGATGGGGGCAATTCAAATTATAAATGTTCTTCTTCATAATGTCACATTTAAACACTGCTATAGTCCGAGTAATTTTTATAGTGCAGCTCTAACTATTGCCTCAAATCAACCGGCATTCAAACGTCGCAATATACAAATTGAGTCTTGTGTGTTTTTTGATAATAAGGCTCCAAAAGGACAAGGGGGAGCTATTTTCAGCAACATCAAGTCCAACGATTCCGTCAAAGAACCTGGGTGTATTAAACCGGGGCAGAAAAGCCCGTTTCCCAGGGAAGTGTGGAATTACACTACTTTCGTGACAATAAAGAACACAGTCTTTGCCAATAACACTGCTATGATAGGAGGGGCACTGACCTTATCGAAAGGCAGCTATACTTTACAAAACTGTTCCTTCATCGACAATTTTGCTAAAATCCGAGGAGGACACATCTATGTTCCTGAAACAGATTCCACCAGTTTGCAAATACTGGACTCGTTATTTCAACAACAGCATTCTTCGATGATGATACAGCTACCCAAAAAGAATATGACTTTTGACATTTCATCTTTTATCGATTCCCAAAGTGGAGGTCCATTAATGATATTCAATTCAAGATTGGAATTTAAGGCAGCTATAGGGTTACCAAAATCCTTAGTAATCGTATTTAAGGCCAATTATGTTAATTTTGGTAAAATGAATGCAAGCGAAACAATTCTGACTTGTCCAGCTGGTAGCCAATTAGATATTCATCATCTTAAAGCCCAAATCGATAGAAATCATATGACATCATCACATGAGTGCATTATTGCATTAAATGTCATGCAGCTTTCTTGTAAACCGTGTGGGATTGGTTCCTACAGTATACAACATGGCAAGAGCCTTGGAACTAATATGGACAGCGGTTTTAAATGTTTGCCATGCCCATTTGGAGCTGATTGTTTAGGTAAAATATCAGCAAGACAGAACTTCTGGGGATACAAAGTTCATGACAATCCACCAGCACTTCAATTCATTCTTTGTCCATTGGGATACTGTAAACAGCCCGACAAACACGACTTTGTTGATTACAATAGTTGTCAAGGCAACAGAACTGGACCACTCTGCGGTGAGTGCAAAGAAAATTACTCTGAAGCTCTCCTTTCGACATCGTGCCTTCCTCGAAACAAATGCCAAGACATGTGGTTCTGGGGCGTGGCCGTTGTCATGGTGATGTTGATTGCTTTGTTCTTTATTTATAAGCCAAGGCTTGAGTGCATGCTCAAGAGTCACATCCTGTGGTTCATAAGCAACACAAGACACGACGATGAACAAGACCAATCCAATGACAAACATAGTAGTGGCTATCTAAAAATAGTTTCCTACTTTTATCAAGTGGTTAACATTCTTTTGATTGCAGCTTCGTACGATAGCATTGTTGATAAGTATCTCATTCAACCTATGATGGGACTTTTTAACTTTGAAATGCGCATCTCCTCACGTGGTTCCCTATGTCCTTTCGTTGGGCTTACTGTGGTAACTAAGCAACTGGTCCTTGCTTGTCCAGTATTTGGTGTTCTGTTGACAATTGCTTTGTTCTATGGCTGTCATTATCTACTAAACAAGTGTAGGTCAAAATCCCCTCCGATACTTGGACCTTATCTTAGTGCTGTCTTGGAGACCCTGTTGTTAGGATACGCCGTGCTTGCCAAAACAGCCCTCAAACTCTTGCGTTGTACGTCACTTGGTGAAGAGAAGCGGTTGTTCATTGCTGGTAACGTGTTGTGTTACCAATGGTGGCGGTATGTGCTGATAGTGTTTGTGGGCGTATCAGTTGTTCCTTTCATCTTTACCATAGGGCTTGGATCGAAGTGGCTTTATAAAAGACCAATTTCAATCAAGGAGTTCTTCGTTGCTTGTGCTCTTCCCTTACCCTATCTGATGTACAAATGTAGTACGTGGTTTATGTGTGGAGGTAAAGAACAAAGACGCGAATCCCCTGAGTGGAAATCGTCAGTCACTGCTATTCTGTACGGTCCGTTTCGTGAACCGCAAGACAATACTACTGGCGCTATCTACTGGGAAAGTATTCTGATATTCAGACGTCTTGTTCTCATCATAATTTCCACTTTTGTCAGTGATCCTCTTTTAAAGACAAGTTTACTAACTTTTTCCTGTGTCTTAATCCTCTTTCATCACACCATTGTACGTCCATTCCGTAGCCAAGCAAGTAACATTGCTGAGATGATTTCTTTGATTGCATTAGTTGCCATAGCAACAATAAATACCTTCAACGCCAGTTTTCTTTCCACTGGTCAAGTTCCACAAGGTCCACTCAAGTCAACTGTAGACGTCTTAAACTGGATTCAAGTCATAATTTTATCCGTGCTTCCAGTACTTTGCTGCATTGTTATAGCCCTGGTGGTTGTTTCTCAGCTTGTTCGACTTGTTGTCAAATCCTGGAGTTTCGTCACGCGTTCTTGTTTGAGGACACGCGATGAGAGCAGACATTTACTAGACACCAGTTCTTCTGAAAACTGAGCTCCCAACACGTGAGCATAGCTGTTGTGTCAGCCGAAACTGAACTGTAGTTTATTCTTCAAGATGAAGAGCACTGATTAATACTTATCTAAGAGCACTATCTATTACTTATTTCTACTTATCTAAGTGTCTGGTCGGTATTTAAACTGGTAAGGAAAGGAAAAAAGGTCCCTGCCTATGCCAGAAATGGATTACTGAAAGAATTTCTAGAGTAAAATTAGTTGCGTCGCGTTATACAACGAGAGCTTGGTTGAATCTTCAACGTTTAAATGACCTTTTCTTCTTCTTTGTTGGGGCTTATTTGCTGAATCAAGTTACACAACTCGACGAGTGTCAAGGATGAAACTCAATTAATCTGCAGAGGCAAAAGCAATGGAAAACCCAACAAGAAAAACTAGTACTAAAAGGATTGAAAACTGAACAAAGAACGTTAAAAAAAGACTTAAAAAGCATAACGCTTTTTATAATAAGAAACATTTAACAAAAAAAGCTTTTTATATCACTATTGATCTTGTAGATTTGTAGTTTTTGAACTCAGTGTAAACTTTGTAAAAAATCCAAACAAGAAAAACTACTAGAAAAGCTCAATACTGAAAAAAAAGAACGTTAACAAAAGACTAGAAAAACACAACACTTTTTATAAGTAACATTAACAAAAAATGCTTTCTATATCGCTATTGATCTTGTAGACATTGTAGTTTTTGAACTTGTAGACTTTGTAGAAAATCCAAACAAGAAAAACTATACTAGAAAAGCTCAAAACTGAAAAAAAGAACGTTAACAAAAGACTTGAAAAACATAACGCTTTTTATAAGAAGTAACGTTAACAAAAAATGCTTTCTATATCACTATTGATATTGTAGACTTTGTAGTTTTTGATCTTATAAACTTTGTAGTTTTTGAAATTCAGCATTTTCTGACATCGAGGTCAGGATGTCTCAGTCAAAGAAGGGAGGCATGTTAGAAAGTGCTTATTTTCGATAGATATTTATAGTTGGTAATAATAAAGAATTATATATGTATCATGTCAATCTAATCTGGCAAGGACATCTAATGCCACACCGTATAAACATGCAAGTGTTTGATCGACAAACACGCGTGTGTGTTAGGAATATTCTCACAGCAAATACGCATAAATATGGTGCTAGTTGGGTGCTCTTGTTAGATGGATTTGGAGATGGGTTTTTATATAGATTAGTAAATGGTTTTCTTCAATAAAGTTACAATTAAAGCAACAGAGCTACAACGGTGTGCTGAATAGTTGTGTCACTGTCCTCTCAAATGGACACAATGTGATTTAATTCCCACCATGTAGGTCTCGAAATGGGTATATATTTCGAACCCTCCCCTCCCCCGACCCGACACAATGTTGGTTGCCGAAGGGTCTTGGACCTAGCAGGAATCTCCCAGGCCTACTGAACATTGAGAGGGGGGAGGGGGAGTCTAAAACAGGGGTAGCTAAGGGACTTGTCATAAAGTAAAGGGTGGGATGGGCCATGAAAAACAGGAGTGGGTCACAAAATTTTCAGACTCATGTAAGGGGTAGGTCATGAATAAATGAGCAATGTATCAGGGGTGGGTCAAGATATGCTTTATTACAAATGTATTGTATTTGGAAAACAAACTGAACATAAAATCTCAAAACAATCAAATTACGAGTCAAAAGGTTCATCTTCAGCATCAGTCAGTATCACCATCATCGTCTTCACTATTTGAATCTTTTTCAATCGCTTTGTTGTCCAAAGCTGAGGTTGGCAAAAATGGCTTCATTTGAGATACTGCATCTTCAGTAACCTTTTTTTCTTGTTTTAGTATAGGTAATAATACGGTTTCGAGTTCAATTTGGAATTAAGTTTGCACGAGTGTGTTTTTCAAAGATTATTACGGGCTCGTGCAATTTGAGACCTTTGAAAAACACACGAGTGTAAATTAATTCCAAATTGAACGAGAAATGGTATGATAACGTATTAATAATATACATAAAAAATTCTCTCAAAAACTCAACAAAAGTTTGAACACTCGGTCAATCGAGACATCGATCATCTAATGTTTTTCAGCGGCTCAGTTAAGAAAACTCTAAACTTTCTTATATCTGAAGACCAAAAACATTGTTTCTCGAGGAATGTTCATCGAATCCAATTTAAAATGTGTTGCTTAAAATTTTAAAAACTTACAGTTTCGACGTGTCGAGCCCGTCAGCCTTCCATCATAGTTAATAGAGTCCCCTCTATTAACTATGCTTCCATGTAGTACGATTTCTGAAGTCAAATCTTTACGAGTAACAAAATCTGTATTTATTTTTTCCTTTCTCCCCACATCAGGACAAAACTGTATATATTTCCAAGTTTTTGAGTGCCAGCTTGCATTTTTCAGTCAAGAGAAAAACTGAGTCTGTTCATCTTATACTCTGAATTTTTGGTAAATCTCCACAGTTTGCTATGACGCCGGAGTTTAACAAATGGCGCGGGCTGAATCAGTCTGTATTCGTACCAAAAATAGCTTTGGGCTCTTTTTCTTTATAAAGATATAGTCTAGGCTTCCTCACTTGACAACGTTGGACTCTCAAATGGGAATAAAAAGACTTTCTTTATAATCCATTGAGGGAATAAACGTAGATAACTCCACTTTCCTGCACTAAATTTGTCGACAAAGCAATTCACTTCACTTTGCCGAACATTCGCTTTTGTTTGAATGGCGGGAAATTTGGCAACGCGCGCGCCGTTTGAATATACAAAATCACGCCAAAATATACTAGCGATTGCGAGTCAGAAAAATATTTTCTTGCCGTGTTAGCGATTAACATCATTACTCTCAACGTATTTAGAATTTGCAGCTAGGATTATTCATGATAAATTTATTGCGTTGTCTCTAGCTTCGGGTATTTTTTGTTTTGTTTTGTTATTTTTTTTGACGAAAATTTGACAGACGTTTCGGCCCAAACGAGGACCTTCTTCATTGCTCTCAGCCAATCAGAATCGACAATTTTTTTCATGTATATTATAAGGACAGTTAACCATTTGCTGTGCCTTTTCTTCAACTTAGAAACTTCAGTTAAACTGCTGTTAGCTTTTGCACTGTAGTCATCAGATGTGATCAATGAAATCACAAACGGTTCTCGACCAATCAGAGCGCGCGTGTAATATACTAAACATTATACAAATCACGGTATCTCAAGTTAACGCTTAGCGAGGTCCTTAGCGAGCGTTTTGTTCAATCGTCATTTCAAATATATAATGTTGTCTCAAAATTCAATTGCATTGCATTTCAATTCAATTTTATCCCCATATCCACAATATTATCTAAGATAATTCTGTAGAAGCCCGGTATTCCGAGCTTGCACAACAAAAGTATACCCTTAGTGGCAGCCGTTAATATTCCTCTTACCCCTATGGCCGTTCACTCAACGGATTGAACTATCCTGCTTTAAAAATGGGTTGGGTAGTGTACGCCTATGTCAAAAAGGTTGTCGGAGCCAAAGGTGATACACTTATTTCAAAAAAGGTTGTCACCGCTAAGAGCGGTAGGCGATAGGTAATAGGTCATTCCAAGACCGCAAAGCACTATTGATTTCTAATTGATTTACATATGAACAGCCAAATATTTGATGGAAGAATGTAAAGAAAGATTTAGGATGGCTTAATTAAGAAATCAATAGTGCTTTGCGGTCTTGGAATGACATATTACCTATCGCCTATCGCTCTTAGCGGTGACAACCTTTTTTGAAATTAGACAAAGCGCAAAATTGAAAAAGTCGATCGCAAAAAGTGCAGAAGGCATTTTGGGGTAGAGGCTGGTAACATAACTATTCTAAACTAAGTTTTCATGCTGAATCCGAATATGGCTGTTACCAAGACGTATTCTGCAATCTTATACGTGTAAATGACGTATTTTGTGAATTGCAGAAGTGCGCGCGCTGTTGCCTAGGCTGGACGTGGAAAAGTTCGCTCTTGCTTCCTGACAAGTTTTTGGCTTTCAGACACCTCTAGTGGTTTGATTGTCCATACCAAGTGATCTCTAAATCTACAAGGTCCATTACTGATTCATTATTCTGAACCTGGAGTCGGTGAATTTATCAGAACTTACAAGTTTTCATCGTATTTTCATCGGCTGTAAGGATAGTAGCACTAGCTCGAGCTTACCCGTTGGTGGAATTGTTATCTATCGCCATCATGTGCAGACGCATTTCAACTGACAGCGCGCGCGCCAAAAGACGTCCACCGGTTGCTGCGCGTGCATTTATTGGAACTGCTAGTAAGAACCTATGCATCGTGATGATATGCTACTTGCTACTCAGGAGCATTAAACAATCTGACGAGGACAGATCTCCTGCTACAGAGCTTTACCTTGGTACTTTACTATCTGCGCCATCAATTCCTAGAAGCCTACCAGTCAGCGTCAAAACACCTAAACATCTAACCACTGGAATTACATCGCAGGTGACCGTCGCTATTGGACTACGCCTAATCAATCACCTTGGCATTGCACTCTTCCTATTAAATGTGGCTGGCGATGTTGAGCTCAATCCCGGTCCTGTGCCTCAGGTTCCTAAATATCCATGCCTTGAGTGCAGAAAGCCGGTGAGGAATAACCAAAATGCCATTTTATGTGCAAGCTGCAAGACCTGGGCACATGTTAAGTGTATGCAGATGTCCCACACATCGTTCCAGTACTACCTCAATAGGCCAGACATAGACTGGACTTGTACCTTTTGTGCTTTGCCGAAATTCGATGACACTTTCTTCGAGGAAATTAATGCTACACCATACCTGAATTCATCAATTAATACAACGCAAAACACATCAGATATACAAGATATGGACTCGTTAACGTGGTATCAGTCTAACATAAGCAACTACTATAAATTCAACCTAAAGATTGGCTATCTTAATATCAATAGCATCATAAATAAATTTGATGAAGTCAAGGAAATGCTTAACAGGGAAATGTTTGACATTCTATTTATCGCTGAAACAAAGATCGACAAGACAGTTTCCTCCGCCTTGTTATCGCACCCTGGATACTCCATAGCCAGAAGAGATCGGGCTAAAGGTGCTGGTGGTATATTGGCCTACATGAGGGCAGATTTGTCTATATACAGAAGGAAGAAGCTTGAGCCTTCTGATGTAGAAGCAATCTGTTTGGATGTAAAAGATAATAACAAGAGTCGCTTCATGGTATGTGGTTGCTACAGATCGCCTGGGAAATGCAAGGAAAATGACTTCTTAACATCATTATCATCAACAGCTGAGCAGATGTTGAGATCAAGGCAAGAGCTTCTTTTGGTGGGTGATATGAATATGGACATGTACTGTAACAAGGAGGAAGGTCGCTCCCCTAATAGTAACTTAGATGACTTTTGTCAGAGATTTTGCCTGGTAAACAAAATCAGTGACCCAACTCGAGTCACTGATAAATCCAAAACACTTCTCGATGTTATTCTATCAAGTCATCAAGAACGCTACTCTACAGCTGGATCTTTGTCTCTGGGAGTAAGCGATCACGACCTGGTCTACATCGTCAGAAAGAACAAAATAGCACGTCCTTCACCTCGTCTCCTCGAATACAGAAGTATGAAGAACTTAGATATTGAAAAGTTTCTTGTTGATTTGAGAAATGTGCAATGGGATACTTCATTCATACATGAAAATGTGGATCAAGTCTGGGAGCACTGGAGTACACTCCTAAAGAATATTCTGGATCAACACGCTCCAATCAAGAGAAAGTGGGTTCGTAGTGACCAGCTACCATGGATAACTCCTCAAATTCAACGAGAAATTGCTCTACGGAACAGGTTGTTCAAACGTCACAAAAGGAATCCATCACTAGTATCATGGCAGGCTTACAAAACTCAGCGCAACAAGGTTACATCTTTAAAGCGCACTGGCGTCAAAGAATTTTGTTCAAACATTTCTGCTTCTAAACAACCTGGAATATTCTGGAAAAAAATGAAGCCACTTCTTCCTAACTCTGGTCAGAGGACTAAGGAGAACATAATTCTTATTGAGAACGATAAAGTCATAGCTGAACCCAAACCTGTTGCTGAAGTATTGAATGACTTTTTTATTAACATCGCCGTGACTGATGCCTCTGATGATACCGGTGACGATTTCCTTGAGCATCCAAGTGTTAGTTCAATAGCCCGAAGACAGCCCATCGAAAACTTCACTTTCCAACCAATCAGCACTGGATACATACGGGGAATCCTAGATCACCTTAACCCCAGAAAAGCTGTCGGTGTAGACGGTATCACACCTGGATTGCTGCGTCTGTCTGCTCCAGTTCTTGCCAAAGAGATCACTAAGTTGATAAACTTCACCATATCAACCAGTTCCTGGCCATCAGAGTGGAAATCAAGTAACGTGACTCCAGTCTTCAAGAAGGACGACGAGACACAGAAATCCAACTATCGGCCGATCTCCATTCTACCAGCGATATCTAAAATCTGTGAAAAAGTTTTGTACGACCAGATTTACGATGCTATACAACCTCATCTTTCTTTGAACCTATCTGGCTTCCTTAAGACTCACTCATGCTGCACTGCCCTCTTAAAGATGACTGAGGATTGGAGAGAAAGCCTTGACGACAGAGAAGCTGTAATTGCTGTGGCTGTTGATTTAAGCAAAGCATTTGACTCTATCAACCATCGATTGTTGCTTGCAAAACTACGAGCCTATGGCTTCTCCCAACCAGCATTAGATCTAATGACATCTTATCTCCTGGAAAGGAAACAGCGAGTCAGAGTCAAGGGTGTGGTTTCTAGCTACAGCACCGTCAAAACTGGCGTGCCACAGGGTTCTTTATTGGGTCCTCTTCTGTTCAATATCTTTATCAATGATGTAAACTACAGCGTCCCAAACGTCTCACTCAGACTTTATGCTGATGATACCACAAGTTATGGTGCTGATGTCTCTCCAACTGTGCTGGAGTTTGTGGTCAACAAAGATCTGAAGACGTTATCGTCCTGGTTCAGAAGTAACCACCTGAATGTCAACAACAGCAAAACACAGGCATTCTCCGTTGGCCCATGCAAGTACGACTATGGACTTTGTTTGGACAGCACTAAGATAGACATTACTAATAATGTTAAGATCCTGGGGGTAACCCTGGATAGTAAACTTAATTTTAAGATTCACATCTCTGAGCAACTTAAGAAAGCTTATGCTAAGGCTGCTGCTTTGAGGCGAATTAGAAGATCTTTGCCCATCGATAAGATGATTATGCTATACAAGGCGTTTATTCTTCCACACCTAGAATACTGTGGTCCTTTAATGCTAGGTTTAGGTAAAGTTCAAAGCGACCGACTAGATAACGCTAATTATTATATTCTTAGATCTGTGTTAGGCTATGGTAAAACTGTTCCATATGAGCAGATATTAAGTACCGTCGAACTATCTAATCTCAAGAAACGACGTATCTATCAGTCAATGGTGTTACTTTATAAGAGTTTATATGGAGATGGTCCTCAGTATATAAAGAATCTTTTTAGCTTTAGAAAAACACATTATAATCTCAGGGGAGATGGATATAAGCTAGCTATACCTAGGTTTAACTTATTATGGAAGAAAAAATCATTTAGCTATATGGCTGCTAACGTTTGGAATAGTCTTCCCAACAAAGTTCATAATGCAGCGAGTCTAACTGAATTCAAAAGCAACCTTAAGAAAGCCATTCTTTAGATTCTTCAGTTCAATTTATTTTCTATAACTATTGATAATTTCATACCATTTTTTTCTATATTATGTTTCCAAGTTATAATTAATTTATGTTGTTCACACACGTTCGTATTTTGAACGAGTTTCTAGCTCCTGGACGATACGTGTTTAAATAAAATAAAAATAAAAATAAATAAATAAAATAAAATAAATAAAATAAATTGCTACAGTCATTTCATACTAACGGCTTTTTCATGTAATTCCAAAAGTTCCCAAACTTAAAAACAATTACCATGGCTGGAAAGAGCATATCAAAATAAGTACAACTGTGAAGTTTGAAGGATATCAGTCGAAAAATCAAGGAGATACGAATTTTCAAAAAAAGAAATTTTGTATGAAAACACTGCTTACAGTTATGCAAGAGATACCAACAAAGCTCGATTTTTGAAAATTCGTATCTCCTTGATTTTTCATCTGATATCCTTCAAACTTCACAATTTCACTGATTTTGATGTGCTCTTTCCAGCTATGATAATTGTTTTTAAGTTTGGGAGCTTTTGGAATTACATGAAAAAGCCGTTAGTATGAAATGACTGTAGCAATTCACAAAACACGTCTTACACGTATAAGATTGCAGAATACGTCTTGGTAACAGTCATATTCGCATTCAGCATGAAAAATCGGTTTAGAATAGTTATGTTACCAGCCTCTACCCCAAAATGCCTTCAGGTATCTGATTTCTCGAAAATGCGCCTTGTCTAAATAGGTGTATACAATAGGCGATAGGCGAAAACCACTGGACGTTGTGTTATTCGATGGAAAGAAATTATGGTCATACAAATCAACATCAATAATCTATAGCTAGGCCTTTTAGTTCAATGGTTTTGCCGACTCATTGGCTGAATACAACACTGGATATCTCAACACTAATGGTGTTTTGGGGTGAAGAATAATATCAAGAAACTAGACGATCGAAGAGCGCTCACATCGAGCTTGCATTTGCGAGCTTTCATTGGCATTGTCAGCTTTCCTATCGTTGAGGGGATTTCATTTGACTGTGTAAATCGAGTAAAATCTCAAATTAAAAAAAAAAAAAAAAAAGACTCTTTGTTTGTTTTAACGAGGATATAACAGGTAAAGCAAGGCTTTTTTCCAACCTGGTCCTCAAATCCTGAAATAAATACACACTGATAATCGGTAAACATAAAGTGTTTTTAAGAATCCCAACTGGCAAGGAGGCGAACCAGTTGGCTATATTACAAGCATGGCCGAGAAACTGAATTTGAACTAATCGAAATCGGAACAAATTCAGTCTCAGCTAGTGGCCAGAGCGGGTATCGAACCTGGGACCGCCAGATTACGAGACCAACGCTCTGACCACTCGGCCATGCTGCCTCCTTAAATTAGAATACTTCCAAAAAAATCTTTTAAAAAGAAAATTAAAAAATGTCTTCTTGAGTTCTTATTGAATAATGGATCCTACCTTGAGCCTGAACAGCTTATCAGCAAAGTTTTCTGATTAGTACATTTTGTATCTTTCCATCGTCTCAATTCCTTCTTCTTTCACTCAAGTACCAAAGCCCATATGTCTACCAATGTTATGTATTATAGACATGTTTCTGTGACTTAAAAATATATATATTCATATTTATATAAATGTATTTCTATATACAAATATGCATATACCATATCACTTCACCTGTCTCGATTAGCATTGATATTTGCAGGTGAAGTGTAAAAAATGTAACACTGATATTTTCATAATTATCATTAAAAAACTCATTAATAATTCATAAGGCAAACACAATGAAAATCGCCACCGTGACGAGTGTCTTTATATCTGATAAAGATTCGGCCTAATTTACATCAACTTTAACCTCGATTTTCTCCAAGATAAATGAAGATATTTTTGATTTTCTTTTAGAGAACAACTCTAATATGTGTTGGAGTTTTTTAAGCCGTATAAAGAACTCGAGATCGTGTTTTATCGGTATAAAGATCCTCGCCTACGGCTCGGATCTTTATATCCGATAAAACACTCTCTCTCGTTCTTTATACTATCAATAAAATAACTTGTAACTTGTAAAAAAAAAAAAACATCATATGAAAAGCCCCGACCAGCGTTGGTATGTCCCGACCTTGTTACCATGACATCGACACACAACACGAGTACAATTACAATACAAATACTTAGCATAGCGTGATCTATATTCTTGTACTTTTATTGTAGTAACAACAGCATCATTGTAATTGTTTACATTACAAAAAATAGTAGTTTTTTAGATGTTAAGAATTCATTTCTACTTCAAGCTATGTTATGAAAGAAACAGTAAACACTGCCCATAACGTTGGCTTTACCTGTGCCACCCGTTAGCTCAGTTGGTAGAGCATTCGGTCTTTCGTGCGGAGGTCGTGGGTTCAAGCCCGGCCGGACCAACACTCAGGGTCTTAAAATAACTGAGGAGAAGGTGCTGCCTTTGTAACTACATCTGCAAATGGTTAGACCTTCAGGTCTTCTCGGATAAGGACTTTAAACGTAGGCCCTGTCTCCCATCCCTTCCTTAACCTGTAAATGGGGACATTAAAGAACCTGTTGACTGTTTCGTAAGAGTAGGGGATATCTCCCTGGTTCAACAGTCTGTCCTTACTACTAACAAACTCTAAGCGCATTTGATTATATTTATATAGATATTTGCGCTATATAAATGCTAAAATTTCATTTTTCAATTTCAAAGCTATACTCAAAATCAGTTGCAACGATACTGTAACACCATAAAGGCCTTGCCAAGTGATTCTCTATAAGTTAAAATAAATAAGAGGATCCAAATACTTTATTGGCTAGAACAAATGATTTCAAATATTGATTTCCCAAATTGACCTGTAGCTCAGTCCTTCGAGTGTGTTTAAAATCCAATATGGTGACTTTCTTGTTCGTTTCGTGTTCCTCGTAATTCCTTTGCTTGTAGAGATTCATAACTTCCGGGTGCATCTGATTTCTTCATCTCAGCATTTGTACAGTCAGTTTTTGTATCAGTTTTTATAGTTTTGTCAGTACTATTGAAGTTTAGAGACATATTTGGCTCATGTGAATTGCTTTGATCTCGTAAGAAGAAGTTGAAGTTTGCTATCACTGCTCAGTAAAAAATTCGAGGACTGGCCCGTTTCGAAAATTACGCTGAACAACTGCAGGTTTTAGTGTGGGCCTACCACGAATGGCGTGTTCATTTGTATGTGATATCAGCGTATTAATACTTTTCTGTATTATTGCACTATTACAAAGTTAACTATTTCACACTGACTCAAATCTGCTTCTACGGCTGTCGGCTATATGCCTGTCGAATCACTCGGCGTGCATGATCGCTAAGTTAAGCCAGACATACGTCATCATCGAGGAAGCGCTATGATTGGATACAGCTGTTTGAGATTGACAACCGGAAGACGATTTGGTACTACGTCATCAACCCGGAAGGCAAATTGACGACCAAGAACGACGAACCGTCTGCATTTTAACACATTGAGCTAGCTCGATGTAATAAGTGTCATTTCATCTTGGGTCGAATAAGCGTCGGCCGCGATGAAACGAATCCCCAAAATCATGTCTGGTGACTTTCGCTTGAACGAAAACCAGAACTGAAGTTATAGACCCTTTGCATAAAGCTACTAATGTATGCAGATACACCCTTGGCCTCACTTTGGCCAAGTAAAACAAAAGAATCACCTAATTAACCATGTCATCGTTTAGCTGCGGCGCCAAAGTGAGGCAAGAGGTGTATCTGCATATGACTAGCAGTATTATGCAAAGGGTCAGTGAAGGCAAAGGAAGGCGTCTGCTGAAATATTTCAGTTTCTTTGAGATTTGAGAGCCAACGAAAAACAAATTACTAATAACAGCCAAAGAGCTTGCAATTAATGTAGCAGTTTACCAGTGAGGAAATCGAAATGTATGTTTACTACAAGTGGACTATGATAATGCTTGCATTGTGGACTCAAGCACCGACAGGCTCGACTGCTTCTAAACAACCACAAAACGAGGAAGGTAAAAGAATCGCTTTCGAAAAAGAGCTGTATTAGTGTGCTTGGATTTCTCACGTCAATTTGTATAGGTAATCATACGGTTTCGAGTTCAATTTGGAATCAATTTGCACGAGTGTGTTTTTCAAAGATTATCAAAATTGCACAAGTCCGTAGGGCGAGTGCAATTTGAGATATTTGAAAAACACACGAGTGTAAATAAATTCCAAATTGATCGAGTAATGATTACCGTTATTAATAATATACGTGAAAAAATTTCTGTCGCAACTCGATCGACAAAACTTTGAACACTCGGTCAATCGACGAACACTCACTGACATCGCTGATCAACTATTGTTTTCCAGCTTAAGAAAACTCTAAACTCTAGGAGCAAAATCTGTATTTATCTTTTTACTTTTGTCCAAATGAGGTTAAAACTGTATATATTTCAAGGTTTTCAAATGCTAGCTTGCGGGATTTTTCAAGAGGAAAACTGAGTCTGTTCATTTTATATTGTGAATTTTTGGCAAATCTTGACAGTTTGCTGACGAGTTTAGCAAATGGCGGCTGGATGTAATTATATAATTCTCCTAAAATACCATATAGTTAACTACAAAATTACTTTTGCATTTTTCTACCCATCCAAATTAAGGATTAATTTGGACAGTTTTCATTTAGGGTTTTCTAAAGAAAAACTGAGCAATCCATATTAATGAGTAAATTGTGCCCTTTCCAGCGATGGTCATTGTTTTTAAGTTTGGGAACTTTTGGAATTACATGAAAAATCCGTTAATATGAAATGACTGTAGCAATTCATAAAATACGTCATTTACACATATAAGAGTGCAGAATACGACTTGGTAACAGTCATATTCGCATTCAGCATGAAAAATCGGTTTAGAATACTTATGTTACCAGCCTCTACCCCAACATGCCTCCAGGTATCTGATTTTTCGAAAATGTGCCTAGTCTAACCGTGGTGGATAATAAAATTAAAGGTGATTTTCAAATACGGTTTCATGACCCAGTTCAGACCCAGGTCTTAACATACTTGAGTGCTTCTGCAGTGTATTCAAATTGAATAATAAAAATGTTAACACACTCTTTGCTCGTGAATTATCGCCATTTGCCTTCACTCGTTCACGTACTAACAATGAAGTCGAAATTTTCTCACGCAGTATTTAAAATTTCTCGTTCACTATTAGCGAGCTCGTGCAGGTAAATCCTGATAACTCACTCGCTCGAGTGCGTTACCTCTAATTATATAATAATTGGCATCTCATTAGTCGGGCTACCTGTGGTAGCGCAACTCTAGGTTTACGTTTTGATCCAAAGATCCTATCGTCGACGTCGGATATGTGCCATGAAAACGAGGCAGATCCTAAAAGATCACCAGAGATCACCCAGAAGCCAAAGTCATGAAATGAGGCTTCCTGTGGTCGCAAATGGTCGCGAGGGATTGAAAGTGATCAACATGGCCGACACAAGAATGTATTTCGTTTGAATTTTTTTGACTTTCGGCATCTCAAGATTTCTTTTCATCATTAATACGGATTTCTCGATTTTACCAGATATAATGTTTTTGGATTGTCCAAGAACACAAACTGAAGACCGTATGGCAGTGGAATCAGTACTTGAAGACGATTCAAGCTCTGACTTAGCTATAAACGATGTAAGATACAGATTTGTTCTACTCGATATTTCATCAATTTATCTCATGGAAATACCCAAAACAGGGCATTCAATCTAAGCCACGCGAATGATTTTGTATTATTTGCTTGATATTTAGTGCAATGTTTATTAATTGACTAATTTAAACCAATTTTATTCTCTTGAGCCGATAAAAACACCAGCCACGAATCAAGAATGTACATATTTATTATTGTAATCATGTTAGATAAGCTGCTATTTAGAAAATACGCCAGTCAGCTGGCACAATTCTCTCAATTCCTCGTCTAGCTCTGGGAGAGGGGGACATTGGGAATGACAGTAGTTTTGGCATGCAATTCCCGGGGGGGGAGCACTTGCATATATTTACTATACGGGGACGTGCCGCCCATCAGGGTCGTGATTTTAGCTCCTGCGGTCTTAGACAGGGTATAGATTTTACGATAAATTGTCTTAAGCAGGGTCAATTTTTTTCAAATAGTGTAATATTCGAGGCCAACTTTTTTTGCTGTTTGACAATACTTGATTATTCTGCAGTTTCTTGCACGAGTTATGACTATAATTCCCCTATAATTTCACTGGAGTCCAGACTTTTTTTAATGTACAATTTTCCTCACAGTCTTAAATAGGGTCCCTAAAATGCCCTCTTGTCTTATATAGGGTATCGTTTTCGAGAATTTAGGTGTCTTAAACAGGGTCAGGTTTGAGGAGGCTGGGCGGCACGTCCCCATCAGATCCGGAACAAGTGCCCCCCCCCCCCGGGATGCAATTATAATGTGGTTTAAGGGGTTTTTCCCGTGTACACACACGGCTTAGCGGTTTTCTAGAGGCCTGCGGTTCAAAAATTTTGAAGTTTTTGCGGACTGCAGTTTTTGGTGAAATCCAATTATCTTTTTCAGTTTCCAGTTTTGTATCACTTATGATAGAAAAGCGTGATTTTAATTTTCAGATGCGGTTTCGGTTTTTCGGGAATTTAGCCGCAGTTTTTGACGATTTTTTGTGCGGTTTTGATTACCCCCTAATGTCCCCCTCTTGGAAGTTCCTGTTGTGCATTTTTGCGATCAGAAACCACTAACAAGTCAAACTGAGCAGGCTTGTGAAAGCTTCCACTCCCCAATTTTCTACACAGCTGTTTATGATATTTCACTATATTAAACAGGTAGCGGCCGACTAAACGCCTATTAGTCGTCTAGTTTTATACAATAATTACGCAAGCTCTGATTGGTCGAGGAAACATGTTTGATTACAGTACATACGCATAGATAACGTCATTGAATGTTACGCGCACTGTGATTGGTTCAAATGTTTCAATGAATATTATAGGAAAATTCATTAGATGATGAGGGAATTCCACGTTTAATTTTTTTCGAATGAAATTCAAAGTGGAATTCCCGAGTCGGGAAATGGATTTCACTTGAATCCCATAGCCGACATAGCAACAATAAATAGAGCAGATTTTGTCCATATTTTCAAACTCCAATTCAAATGATTCGATGAATATTATATAAAACAAATAGATTCTATTTTTCCGTGGGTCTGTAGTCTAACAGATGCACAGATGACGTTATAATTTGCTGAGAACAACAGTCACGCCACATTTTTTGTTCTCGCTACATTTTGACGATGTCTCAAGTTAACGCTTAGCAAGCGTATTGTTCAGTTTTGTTCAGTCTCGATTCAAATTGCATTTTATTTCAATCCATTTCTATTCCCATATCTACAGTATTATCTAAGGTTGAACCCCGGTATTCAGAGCTCGCATGACAAACGTTCGAAATTCCGAGAGTTCGAAATGACCGACTAGCAGAAAGGATTTGGACTGATTTCAAAGTAGCGAACTGTTTTTTAATTAACCAAATTCGAAATCGCGTAGGTTTCGCTGTAATCTAAACATTTATTTCATTTTTCATCACAGTTCAACGTGTGTATGTATCACAAAGAGGAAGTGACAGCCAGTCATGTGGTTCAGAATCCAACCCTTGTAAAACCATCGTTATGGGTGTATGGAGGGTACAACACAAAGGTCATGTCTACGTTGATGGTACTGGATCAGATACAACTCCATACACTTGTGAGTCATCTGCTTTGGGGTTGGCAGGAATTTATTCCAACAAGAGTATGGCTATTGTTGGTTTCCAGTCAACACCACACGTTAAATGCCAGGAATGGTATGGTATTGGATTTTTCCCATCCCCACTGCATCAAAACAACACAAATGTGAAGTTAACTAATCTGCAATTTCTATACACTTCCGTTTATGCTAAAGATGTCAACCTTTCTATTGATAACTGTACATTTATTGGTGCATTACAAGCTGTAAGTCTATCCCAAAAGACAAAATCCATTATCTTTTCGTTTAATAACTCCCTATGCGTGAATGTAAGTTCCTGTATAGCATTGGATATAATTGGAAGAGTAACACCACTAAACAGTATATCCATCTCTGTATCGAACAGTGAAGTCAAAACATCTTGGGGAACCCAATACATACCATCCGGGATCGGTGTCGCGTCAATAGGTGAATATGATCCAGGGTCAATATCATGTCATATTACTCTCAAAAATATAAACTTTACACGTAACATCCTGGGGCCAAATGGTTTGATAGGGATTGATTTAAAGGAAGGATTCACATCGTTGCACCTTGAGAATGTTGTGTTCTTAGAAAGCAAAACTCCTGTTCCAGTGATAAGCATGATCTCTGTCATCAGTTACAAACATGATATGATTCTTAACAACACAAAGTTTCTTCAGAATTACCAGAGTTGGTGTGGTGGTATACTAGTAGACACTAAACACAAAGGCAGCCTGTACATTGTAAACAGTCTTTTTGAAAAGTTCCAAGCTAAATCTAAAAATATGAGCATCGGTATGGTATTAATCTGGTATTCAGAACATGACAGTGAGGTGTACATAGAACATACTATTTTTAGAGACACCTTTGTGAATAATTCCAATGCATATTGCATCTTGATGGACATTGTTGGAACTGCAACAGTAACAATTTTAGATGTGATACTAAAGAACAACTCACTCGTAACCCCGCACCTCGGAAACGCATTCTGGTTGCAAGCTTCTATATTGCGACAGTTAACAATTAAAAACACTGAGTTTGATTCCGTGAACGTTACAAATGCTTATGGTGGTGGGTGTCTGGTGGTGATGGGGGCAATTCAAATTATAAATGTTCTTCTTCATAATGTCACATTTAAACACTGCTATAGTCCGAGTAATGTTTTTAGTGCAGCTCTAACTATTGCCTCAAATAAACCGGCATTCAAACGTCGCAATATACAAATTGAGTCTTGTGTGTTTTTTGATAATAAGGCTCCAAAAGGACAAGGGGGAGCTATTTTCAGCAACATCAAGTCCAACGATTCCGTCAAAGAACCTGGGTGTATTAAACCGGGACAGAAAAGCCCGTTTCCCAGGGAAGTGTGGAATTACACTACTTTCGTGACAATAAAGAACACAGTCTTTGCCAATAACACTGCTATGATAGGAGGGGCACTGACCTTATCGAAAGGCAGCTATACTTTACAAAACTGTTCCTTCATCGACAATTTTGCTAAAATCCGAGGAGGACACATCTATGTTCCTGAAACAGATTCCACCAGTTTGCAAATACTGGACTCGTTATTTCAACAAAAGCATTCTTCGATGAAGATACAGCTACCCAAAAAGAATATGACTTTTGACATTTCATCTTTTATCGATTTCCAAAGCGGAGGTCCATTAATGATATTCAATTCAAGATTGGAATTCAAGGCACCTTCAGGGTTGCCAAAATCCTTAGTAACCGTATCTAAGGCCAATTATGTTAATTTTGGTAAATTGAATGTCAACGAAACAATTCTGACTTGTCCAGCTGGTAGCCAATTAGATGTTCGCCATTTAGAAACACAAATCGATAATGCAAAACCAACATCATTTAATGAGTGCATTATTGCATTAAATGTCATGCAGCTTTCTTGTAAACCGTGTGGGATTGGTTCCTACAGTATACAACATGGCCAGAGCCTTGGAGCTAATATGGACAGCGGCTTTAAATGTTTACCATGCCCATTTGGAGCTGATTGTTTAGGTAAAATATCGGCAAGACAAAACTTTTGGGGATACAAAGTTCAAGGCAATCCACCAGCACTTAGATTTATTCTTTGTCCATTGGGATACTGTAAACAGCCTGACAAACATGATTTTCTTGATTACAATAATTGTAATGGCAACAGAACTGGACCACTCTGCGGCGAGTGTAAAGAAAATTACTCTGAAACTCTCCTTTCAACATCGTGCTTTCCTCGAGACGAATGCCAAGATATGTGGTTCTGGGGCGTGGCCGTTGTCATGGTGATGTTGATTGCTTTGTTCTTCATCTATAAGCCAAGGCTTGAGTGCATGCTCAAAAGTCGCATCCTGTGGTTCAGAAGCAACACAAGACACGACGATGAACAAGACCAATCCGAGGACAAACATAGTAGTGGCTATTTAAAAATAGTTTCCTACTTTTATCAAGTAGTTAGTATTCTTTTGATTACCGCTTCGTACGACAGCACTGTTGAGAAGTACCTCATGCAACCTATGATGGGACTTTTTAACTTTGAAATGCGCATCTCCTTACGTGGTTTCTTATGTCCTTTCGTTGGGCTTACTGTGGTAACTAAGCAACTGTTCCTTGCTTTTCCAGTATTGGGTGTTCTCTTGACAATTACCTTGTTCTATGGCTGTCATTATCTACTAAACAAGTGTAGGTCAGCATTTCCTCCATCACTTGGACCTTATCTTGGTGCTGTCTTGGAGACGCTGTTGCTAGGATACGCAGTGCTTGCCAAAACAGCCCTCAAACTCTTGCGTTGTACGTCACTTGGCGATGAGAAGCGGTTGTTCATTGCCGGTAACGTGTTGTGTTACCAATGGTGGCAGTATGTGCTGATGGTGTTTGTGGTCGTATCAGTCGTTCCTTTCATCGTTACCTTAGCGCTGGGATCCAAATGGCTTTATAAAGGCTCAATTTCTATTAAGGAATTCTTCGTTGCTTGTGCTCTTCCCTTACCCTATCTGATGTACAAATGTACGTGGTTTTTGTGTGGACGTAAAGAACAAAGGCCAGAAGCCCCTGAGTGGAAATCGTCAGTCACTGCCGTCCTGTACGGTCCGTTTCGTGAACCGCAAGACAATACTACTGGTGCTATCTACTGGGAAAGTATTCTGATATTCAGACGTCTTGTTCTGATCATAATTTCCACTTTTGTCACTGATCCACTTTCAAAGGAAT
The DNA here is from genome assembly GCA_029948255.1 of Telmatactis stephensoni. Classification (NCBI taxonomy): domain Eukaryota; kingdom Metazoa; phylum Cnidaria; class Anthozoa; order Actiniaria; family Isophelliidae; genus Telmatactis; species Telmatactis stephensoni. Next base: position 58,679 of record JALIZF010000997.1, on the reverse strand, counting down.
GTTTACTATCTATTTCCTGTGTCCTAATCCTCTTTCATCACACCATTGTACGTCCATTCCGTAACCAAGCAAGCAACATTGCTGAGATGATTTCTTTGATTGCATTAGTTGTCATAGCAACAATAAATACCTTCAACGCCAGTTTCCTTTCCACTGGTCAAGTTCCACAAGGTCCACTCAAGTCAACTGTAGACGTTTTAAACTGGATTCAAGTCATAATTTTATCCATGCTTCCAGTACTTTGTTGCATTGTCATAGTCCTGGTGGTTGTTTCTCAGCTTGTTCGACTTGTTGTGAAAGCCTGGAGTTTCGTCACGCGTTCTTGTTTGAAGTCACGCGGTGAGATCAGACATTTACTAGACACCAGTTCTTTTGAAAACTGAGTTCCCAACACGTGAACATAACTGTTGTGTCAGACAAAACTGAACTGTAGTTAATTCTTCAAGATGAAGAGCACTGATTAATACTTATCTAAGAACACTATCTATTACTTATTTCTACTTATCTAAGTGTCTGGTCGGTATTTAAACTGGTAAGGAAAGGAAAAAAGGTCCCTGCCTATACCAGAAATGGATTACTGAAAGAATTTCTATAGGAAAATTAGTTGCGTCGCGTTATACAACGAGAGCTTGGTTGAATCTTCAACGTTAAAATGACCTTTTCTTCTTCTTTGTTGGTGCTTATTTGCTGAATCAAGTTACACAACTCGACGAGTGTCAAGGATGAAACTCAATTAATCTGCAGAGGCAAAAGCAATGGAAAACCCAACAAGAAAAACTAGTACTAAAAAGAATGAAAACTGAAAAAAGAACGTTATAAAAAGACTTAAAAAGCATAACGCTTTTTATAATAAGAAACATTTAACAAAAAAGCTTTCTATATCACTATTGATCTTGTAGACTTTGTAGTTTTTGATCTTAAGCTTGTAGACTTTGTAGTTTATGAAATTAAGCATTTTCTGATATCGAGTTCAGGACGTCTCAGTCAAAGAAGGGAGGCATGTTAGGAAGTGCCTATTTTCGATAGATATTTATAGTTGGTAATAATAAAGAATTATAGATGTATCATGTCAATCTAATCTGGCAAGGACATCTAATGCCACACCCTATAAACATGCAATTATTTGATCGGCAAACACGTGTGTGTTAGGAATATTCTCACAGCAAATACGCCTAAATAGGGTGCTAGTTGGGTGCTCTTGTTAGATGGATTTGGAGATGCATTTTTAGATAGATTAGTAGATGGTTTTCTTCAATAAAGTTACAATTAAAACAACAGAGCTACAACGGTGTGCTGCATAGTTGTGTCACTGTTCTCTCAAATGGACACAATGTTATTTAATTCCCACCATGTAGGTCTCGAAATGGGTATATATTTCGAACCCTCCCCCGACCCGACACAATGTTGGTTGCCGAAGGGTCTTGGACCTAGCAGGAATCTCCCAGGCCTACTGAACATTGAGAGGGGGGAGGGGGAGTCTAAAACAGGGGTAGCTAAGGGACTTGTCATAAAGTAAAGGGTGGGATGGGCCATGAGAAACAGAGGTGGGTCACAAAATTTTCAGACTCATGTAAGGGGTAGGTCATGAATAAATGAGCAATGTATCAGGGGTGGGTCAAGATATGCTTTATTACAAATGTATTGTATTTGGAAAACAAACTGAACATAAAATCCCCAAAAAGTCAAAATTAAGGTTCATCTTCAGCATCAGTCAGCATCACCATCATCGTCTTCACTATTTGAATCTTCATCAATCTCTTTGTTGTCCAAAGCTGAGGTTGACAAAAATGGCTTCATTTGAGATACTGCATCTTCAGTAAACTTTTTTCTTGTATCAGGACAGTTAATTAATCATTTGCTGTCCCTTTTCTTCAACTTAGAAACTTCTGTTAAATTAATACTGTTAGCTTTTGCACTGTAGTCATCAGATGTGATCAATGAAAGACTCGGTTACAATTTATCTCCTTACGAACCAGTGATGTTTCTTACTTTTTCTTCTATTTTGTTTTGGTTTTCTCTTTGCAGAGACAGATTGGCCTGACAAAGGATATATTCGTTTGTACTTTTGATCAATGACTTTTAAATTTCCCATGGCATTTTTGATATCCTGTTTCAAACTTAAAAGGGTGGTAAAACAGTTTTTATTAAAGGTATATGAGCATGTGATTCTCCCGAGATAATTTTTCCAGTTTCAATTCCTGATCTTCTTTCTGCAGTGAGCTCTTAATTTTTTCAAATTTTTTCTTCCATTTCTTTGGGTCTTCTTTAGTTGAGTCCAATTGATTGGTTGTCACTTGGACTGAGCACCTTTTCCTCAGAAAACAAAGACTCTGCAGATCCCTGTTGTTTTATTTACCCACTCTCCAGGGAAGTGTTTCATGCGGCACTTTCACTGCCTGATCCGACTGCATTGCCAGAACTGGAATTCCTATATCCACTCACACCGGTATTCACCTCGGAAATTCAACAAAGGGACATCCATTCGACGACTATCAACCCAGAGCTCAGATCAAGATACATGTAGAAAAAGGTAAATTGTCATTGGATAACAATGATGCCATTGCCAAGGTTTCCAAAAGTTTCATGCATGCTGTCCGGGAAAACCTTGTGAGAAACTATCTAGAGCACATTACTATCTTAATATTAAGAAATTAAAGCGGAAAGGAGAGAAAAGAAAACAAAAAGAAAGTGAAGCTAAAAAGACATACAGTGACTATAATTGAAAGGAGTTGTTTGTGTCAGGACAGTTGAAGAAAGTTTCAGCTTTAGATATTTTTTTGGAAAGGCATCAGTTGGGTAACAAGAGAGCCAAAAAAGTAGAGAAACTCCGTTTGATTGATGCATGGAATGACGGCAACAGAAGACCAAGTAATCCCTACTTGCAGTGAAGTGATGACAGAAAGGGATGATGAAAATGATGACGGTGATTCTTATATAGTAGCCAGGATGAGAACGATCTAGTTTCCAATGAATTGGGATTGGGAATTGGGATTTTTCAAGTGATGAAGAGAGTGAAGAGCTCGAGAAAAGCGATGAAGAAAATATATTTTTTAGTTTGAAAGAAAAGAGCTGGTCGACAAACAACTACATATCGGCAAGAGACCATTACACTAAGAGAGTAAAGCTAGGTATTGATATCTGTACGATGTTCGCGGCGACTAAGGCTATTTTTAGTAACTTCGCCATCGCGCAATTTTTGAGGTGCGCGCGGACGTACCGTTTGCTCTGGGCTTTTGAATTATTAATATTTCATCCTTCAACGATGACTTTACAAAATTAGCCTACGGCTTATTAACTAGCCATGCCTATAGCTCGGTTTGACACAGTTGCTCTCGACTTCTCGCAAACTTTCCTGCGTGTTTACATCATGCTATGTAAACACGGAAAACGTTTTATATTTGTTAATTATATTGCGATTTACATATTAGTTTTCGGATCAAACTAATGACTAAGGTCTCGCCTCGTAATCAATCAATCAATCAATCAATCAATCAATCAGTCAATCAATCAGTCAATCAATCAATCAATCAATCAATCAATCATTCAATCAATCAGTCAATCAATCAAACAAACAAGCAAACAAACAAACAATCGATCGATCTATCTATCTATCTATCTATCTATCTATCTATCTATCTATCTATCTATTTATCTATCTATCTATATCAAACAAACAATCAATCAATCAAACAATCAAATTAATTTATTCTATAATCACTGATTTTTATAACTAGGAGACAGAAAAGGACAGTTTTAAGAAGAGGTATTATTATATGACCCGTATTTTGAAAATACTCACGTGACAGGACACAAGCGAATTTTCTTGAACTTGAATTGAGCTCAGGAGGAAATCAAAACTGTTAAAAAGCTAGAGAAGAAAAATTAGAAGTTTCCTTTTAAGGAACTAGGAAAGTTGAAATTGTAGTTCATTCTGTTAAACGAGTTAAACTGAAGAAAAGATAAATATGTAAGTATATGAATGGAAATGTACTCGGAAATAAAGTTAGAAATAAAGTGTTTGCTTCAACGAGAGTGATTTTTTGCGAGTCTTTTAATTTATTTACACTTCAGTGTTGAAGCAAACACTGTATTTCTAAAAGATAAATATATCCGAACAGAATCAGGCTCATGACTTACGATTGTGAATTTGAATATATTATTGAATAAAAGTACAAATAAATAAGTGTCAAGGTCCTTTGTAAAACAGATGGATTTTGAAACCTGCGGCATGTTTTGTCGAGTTTGAGTAACGTCACTCGATTTTGATTTCAACGATGTCTGTCACTGAGTTAGGCACAGAAGTCAAAGTGGACTTTGTTCTCAGCAAAATGGGTGCGTCGGAGGGCATAGTTTGAATTCCGTAACTTGAATCGTACTCGAAGAAAATCCGACCTCGCTTTTCCCCTTTACCCGCTACCCTCTACCATTTACCTGCATTTTAGACCTCACTTTAACTTACCACTATCACCGCTCAAGTGGCGGGTTGAACTATTTTGCTTAAACGTTGGGTAGGGTAGTATAAATACGTAGGGATTTAGAATAAAGACTATTTCCACTAAATATCGAACAAAATAAGGCGTCAACGATAAAATGAAACCCTCAAGAGCGTCAGCGATAAGATGAAGTCCCAAAAATCATGTCTGGTGACTTTCGCTTGAACGAAAACCGCACTGAAGGGAAAAGGAATCAGCTTGCAGCTGAAATATTTCACTTCCTTTAAGAACTTACAACTTCCTCTGATAACAGCCAGAGAGCATGCACTTAATGTCAGTAGCAGTTTATATATCAGTGAGGAAATCAAAATGTATGTATACTGCAAGTGGACTATGATAATGCTTGCATTTTGGACTCAAGCACCGACAGGCTCGACTGCTTCAAAACAACCACGAAATGATGAAGGTAAGAAAGAATCACTTTCTATTTATGTTTTCGAAAAATAGTATTACTTTGACAGAGATTCGTCTATCCGGCACAGTCAACCCAAAATGAGCTTCGATTTCTAACAACGTCAATGTTTCTCAAAATTAAACAAGCAGTTGGAACCTCCTTTTGAATAGAAAGTTTCGTCTTTCTTCGTTTTTTTGTGGTTGCCGGCTTAGTAGCCAGGCAACCACTATGCCATCGACTGTGATAGTCCGTAAATTCCGAAATCCGAAGCGATTACGAAGTGAGGACTGAGTAGACGAAATCATTCCGAGATTTAGTCGAACTTTTGTATTCAATTTTCACCTTTAAAACACGAATTTTTGAATTAGATGTCCGTATTTTACAATATGTATATGATAAAACTTCATTTAACATTACTCTTTGACTAAAAACCTGCAAAGTTATATTGATTAATATGGCTGCTATACTTGTCTACGAACAAACCACGAACACAACCAGTCCGGTTCATATCCAGTTTTGATGATATGACTGGCGTGACAAAATGGTGTGTGTAAATAAGATCAAGTTGTCTCTACAATATCCCTTATTTCTTTGAAATGGCAATGCACAAGACAGTGATGGTTTCGTTCGAGAGCCAACCCAAAAGTGAAGGGGCCAAGACTTGTTTATATTTGGACGGCCGAACTATTTGCAAATCAAGAATTGTGGCTTGTAAATCTCGAGTGCTTGGATCTCTTTGGATGGCCAAAATCAATTCATTTAGGATTCTTGGACAATCGCTATCGTAAAGATAAAGTTTTGGAGCAGCTCAAGAATGTTTGGGTAGGTTTTAACGATATTTTCGATTGTTGCAAGAGTCATGAGTTGCCGTGACAGACTGACGGCCAAAGGTCATGAATTCAAAGTTAGCTATAAATTTCAATGAACTTGCTTAAACTATTCGACAAATTTAATACAACAGTAACACTAGCCAACAATTGTATACATATTTTCCGGAGACCGTCGCTCTGTAGAGGTAAAAATCACAGCTGTATTGAAATGGTAAAAGGTCTTATCGCAGCCTCCTTCGCAGCCGTTTTTAGTCTCGTCACGCCAGGCGAATCCTCATCTGGCGTGACGAGACTAAAAAACGGCTGCGAAGGAGACTAGTCTTATCGGTTCTTTATTTCAAATAACTGGCAACCACACGTCCTCTTAGAGGACTATTTTTTACTTTTGTGAAAGAATAATGTTCCAAAGAGTCTGGGTAAGTACTTGGTGTATGCAACCTGGGTAAGTACTTGGTGTATGCAACACTAATTTTATCAATAGATTATGTGTCGAGGACAATTCAATAATAATGCATACAAACATGGCTAGTGCAAGATTATGTGTTTACCACTTTACGCGTTGTATACAATTGGTGTTGCATACACAAGTGGCGGATCCAGGATTTTTTTAAGGAGGGGGACCAATGGGAATTTTCCAACTATTTTCGTTATATTACACCAAGTACTTATTATTTAAGGAATAAAAAACGGTTTCCCGTGTTTGATAGCCTGATCAAAACACGCGTGATGTTGGGAGAACAAGAGAGAGCGTAGTGGAAGCACGAGCCGTAGGCAAGAATTTATTCCAACAAGAGTATGGCTATTGTTGGTTTCCAGTCAATACCGCACGTTAAATGCCAGGAATGGAATGGTATTGGATTTTTCCCGTCCCCACTGCATCAAAACAACACAAATGTGAAGTTAACTAATCTGCAATTTCTATACACTTCCGTTTATGCTAAAGATGTCAACCTTTCTATTGATAACTGTACATTTATTGGTGCATTACAAGCTGTAAGTCTATCCCAAAAGACAAAATCCATTATCTTTTCGTTTAATAACTCTCTATGCGTGAATGTAAGTTCCTGTATAACATTGAATATAATTGGAAGAGTAACACCATTAAACAGTATATCCATCTCTGTATCGAACAGTGAAGTCAAAACATCTTGGAGAACCCAATACATACCATCCGGGATCGGTGTCAAGTCAATAGGTGAATATGATCCAGGGTCAATATCATGTCATATTACCTTCAAAAATATAAACTTTACACGTAACATCCTCGGGCCAAACGGTTTGATAGGGATTGATTTAAAGGACGGATTTACATCGTTGCAGCTTGAAAATGTTGTGTTCTTAGAAAGCAAATCTACAGTCCCAGTGGATACCATGATCGCTGTCAACAGTTACAAACATGATATGATTCTTAACAACACAAAGTTTCTTCAGAATTACCAGAGTTGGTGTGGAGGAATAGGAGTATTTACTAAAAACAAGAGCAGTCTGTACATTGTAAACAGTCTTTTTGAAAAGTTCCAAACTAAATCTACTGGTATGTTACTCTGGTATTCAGACCATGACAGTGAGGTGTACATAGAACATACTATTTTTAGAGACAACTTTATGAATGCTTCCAAATGGGCATCATATTGCATCGCGCTAGGCATTTATGGAACTGCAACGATTTTAGATGTTTTACTGAAGAACATCTCACTCGTAGCCCCGATCGGAAGCGCCGTCATATTGAACACGATGATATTACGACAGTTAACAATTAAAAACACTGAGTTTGATTCCGTGAACGTCACAAATGATTATGGTGGTGGGTGCCTGCTGGTGGTGACGGCAGCTCCAATTTTAAATGCCCTTCTTCGTAATGTCACATTCAAACACTGCTATAGTCTAAGTAATACTTTTAGTGCAGCTCTAACTATTGCCTCATGGCAACGATTCCAACATGGCAATATAAATATTGAGTCTTGTGTGTTTTTAGACAATAAGGCTCCAAAAGGACAAGGGGGAGCTATTGTCATCAAAATCAAGTCCAACGATTCCGTCAAAGAACCTGGGTGTATTAAACCGGGGCAGAAAAGCCCGTTTCCCAGGGAAGTGTGGAATTACAGTACTTTCGTGACAATAAAAAACACAGTGTTTGTCAATAACACTGCTATCACAGGAGGGGCGTTGTACTTATCAAAGGGTAGCTATACTTTACAAAACTGCACCTTCATCGACAATTTTGCTAAAATCCGACGAGGGCACATCTATGCTCCTGAAACAGATTCCACCAGTTTGCAAATACTGGACTCGTTATTTCAACAAAAGCATTCTTCGATGAAGATACAGCTACCCAAAAAGAATATGACTTTTGACATTTCATCTTTTATCGATTTCCAAAGCGGAGGTCCATTAATGATATTCAATTCAAGATTGGAATTCAAGGCACCTTCAGGGTTACCAAAATCCTTAGTAACCGTATCTGAGGCCAATTATGTTAATTTTGGTAAAATGAATATGAACGAAACAATTCTGACTTGTCCAGCTGGTAGCCAATTAGATGTTCGCCATTTAGAAACACAAATCGATAAAGGAATTACATCATCATTACATGAGTGCATTATTGCGTTAAATGTCATGCAGCTTTCTTGTAAACCGTGTGGGATTGGGTCCTACAGCATACAACGTGGTCAGAGCCTTGGAGCAAATATGGACAGCGGTTTTAAATGTTTACCATGCCCATTTGGAGCTGATTGTTTAGGTAAAATATCAGCAAGACAAAACTTTTGGGGATACAAAGTTCAAGACAATCCACCAGCACTTAACTTTACTCTCTGTCCATTGGGATACTGTAAACCGCCCGACAAACACGCCTTTGTTGATTACAATAGTTGTCAAGGCAGCAGGACTGGACCACTCTGCGGTGAGTGTAAAGAAAATTACTCTGAAACTCTCCTTTCGACATCTTGCCTTCATCGAGACGAATGCCAAGACACGTGGTTTTGGGGCGTGGTAGTTGTCATGGTGATGTTAATTGCTTTGTTCTTCATTTATAAGCCAAAGCTTGAGTGCATGCTCAAGAGTCACATCCTGTGGTTCAGAAGCAACACAAGTCACGACGATGAACAAGACCAATCCAAGGACAAACATAGTAGTGGCTATTTAAAAATAGTTTCCTACTTTTATCAAGTGGTTAATATTCTTTTAATTACCGCTTCGTACAACAGCATTGTTGACAGCAACCTCATGCAACCTGTGATGGGACTTTTTAACTTTGAAATCCGCATCTCCTTACGTGGTTTCTTATGTCCTTTCGTTGGGCTTACTGTGGTAACTAAGCAACTGTTCCATGCATGTCCAGTATTTGGTGTTCTGTTGACAATTGCTTTGTTCTATAGCTGTCATTATCTACTAAACAAGTGTAGGTCAAAATCCCCTCCATCACTTGGACCTTATCTTGGTGCTGCCTTGGAGACGCTGTTGCTAGGATACGCCGTGCTTGCCAAAACAGCCCTCAAACTCTTGCGTTGTACGTCACTTGGTGAAGAGAAGCGGTTGTTCATTGCTGGTAACGTGTTGTGTTACCAATGGTGGCAGTATGTACTGATGGTGTTTGTGGTGGTATCAGTTGTTCCTTTCATCGTTACCTTAGCGCTGGGATCCAAATGGCTATATAAAGGTTTGATTTCAGTCAAGGAGTTCTTCGTTGCTTGTGCTCTTCCCTTACCCTATCTGATGTACAAATGTACGTGGTTTATGTGTGGAGGTAAAGAACAAAGACAAGAAGCCCCTGAGTGGAAATCGTCAGTTACTGTCATCTTGTACGGTCCGTTTCGTGAACCGCAAGACAATACTACCGGCGCTATCTACTGGGAAAGTATTCTGATATTCAGACGTCTGGTTTTGATCACCATCTCTGCATTTGTCACTCATGATCCTCTTTTGAAGACAATTTTATTAACATTTTCCTGTGTCTTAATCCTCTTTCATCACAACATTGTACGTCCATTCCGTAGCCAAGCAGCCAACACTGCTGAGATGGTTTCTTTGATTGCATTAGTTGTCATAGCAATAATAAATACCTTCAACGCTAGTTTTCTCTCCACTGGTCAAGTTCCACAAGGCCCACTCAAGTCAACTGTAGACGTTTTAAACTGGATTCAAGTCATAATTTTATCCATGCTTCCAGTACTTTGTTGCATTGTCATAGTCCTGGTGGTTGTTTCTCAGCTTGTTCGACTTGTTGTCAAAGCCTGGAGTTTCGTAACGCGTTCTTGTTTGAAGTCACGCGATGAGATCAGACATTTACTAGACACCAGTTCTTTTGAAAACTGAGCTGCCAATACATGAACATAGCTGTTGTGTCAACCGAAACTGAACTGTAGTTTATTCTTCAAGATGAAGAGCACTGATTATTACTTATCTAAGAGCACTATCTATTACTTATTTCTACTTATCTAAGTGTCTGGTCGGTATTTAAACTGGTAAGGAAAGGAAAATGTCCCTGCCTATACCAGAAATGGATTACTGAAAGAATTCCTATAGAAAAATTGGTTGCGTCACGTTATACAACGAGAGCTTGTTTGAATCTCGGGTTCTCCACCAAATGATGTGAGACTGACTATACAATCTTTATTAAACATTCCAGCTGCTTGCTTACAGTTTGTAGTCAACTGTAGAGATAAATCTAAGTTTAAGAGTAATTATATTTATAATGAAAATTAGCATAAAGCAAATTATCTGCGACTATAAATTAAATCGATTTTTGTTCGTTTTGTTTGTTTGTTTGGTTGGTTGGTTTGTTTATTTTGAGTTGGTTTTTCAGAAACTTATTAAATATTCATACTGGGCGAGTTGTTTCAAGAGTTTTAATCGATCGATCGATCGTTCAATCAATCAATCAATCAAATTCATCGATTTTTATAACTAGGAGACAGAAAAGGACAGTTTTATGAAGAGGTATTATCATATAACCCGTATTTTGAAAATAGTCACGTGACAGGACACAAGCGGATTTTCTTGAAATTAAATTGAGCTCAGGAAACAAAGCAAAAGTTATAATACTATTAAAAAGCTAGAGAAGAAAAAGTAGAAGTTTCCTTTTAAGGAACTTCGAAAGTTGAAAATTGTAGTTCATTCTGATAAACGAGTTAAAGGGGTACTTGGATGAAAATAAGCCAAAATTGGAAATGTCTTGAAACTTAGCAAAACCTATTTGTACGACTCCCAATAATCACCAAAAGCAAAATTTTCTTTACATTCAAACGAGACGAATAGAAATTGTCAAGTATTTTAGCATTTAAGTTGTGAGTAAATGACGTCATTTACTCGACCCTATTGTTCTTTTCGACTTTATATCAAAATTTCTCATTGATAATAAGTTTGAAATGCAGATTTTTGGGCAGAGGGTAGCTGGTTATTCAGCTACATTCATCTTCAGATAGAAATAAACAATATCAAGAAAAAAGTGTCATTTCATCTTGGGTCGAATAAGCGTCGACGATGAAACGAATCCCAAAAATCATGTCGGGTGACTTTTGCTTGAACGAAAACCAACACTGAAGTTATAGACCCTTTGCATAAAGCTACTACTGTATGTAGATACACCCTTCGCCTCACTTTGGCTAAGTGAAACAAAAGAATCACCTTACCATGTCATTGTTTAGCTGCGCCAAAGTGAGGCAAGAGGTGTATCTGCATATGACTAGCAGTATTATGCAAAGGGTCAGTGAATGCAAAGGAAGGCGTATGCTGAAATATTTCAGCAGTTTCTTTGCGATTTGAGAGCAAACGAAAGCAAAGAGTAGATTTAGATACTTCACTTCCTTTAAGAGCCTACAAATTACTTATAACAACTAAAGAGCTTGCAGTTTACCAGTGAGGAAATCAAAATGTATGTTTACTACAAGTGGACTATGATAATGCTTGCATTGTTGAATCAAGCACCGACAGGCTCGACTGCTTCAAAACAACCACAAAACGATGAAGGTAAAAGAATCGCTTTCGAAAAAGAGTATTGCTTTGAGACACAGTCGTCTTTCCGGCACAGTTAACCCACAGTGTGCTTGGATTTCTCACGTCAATTTGTATAGGGAATCATACGGTTTCGAGTTCAATTTGGAATTATCAAATTATCAAGATTATCAAAATTGCACGAGCCCGTAGGGCGAGTGCAATTTGAGATATTTGAAAAACACACGAGTGTAAATTAATTCCAAATTGAACGAGAAATCGTATGATTACTTATTAATAATATATATTAAAAAATTTATGTCACAACTCGATCGACAAAACTTTGAACATTCGGTCAATCGACGAACAGTGACATCGCTGATCAACTATTGTTTTCCAGCTTAAGAAAACTCTAAACTTTCTTATTTCTAAGGACCAAAAATGTTTTTTTCGCGAGGAATGTTCACCAAATCAAAAATGAATTGCTTAAAATTTTAAAAACTTACCGAGTTTTGACGAGTCCAGCCAGTCAGCCTTCCATGTAGTACGATTTCTGAAGTCAAATCTTCACTGAGGAGCAAAATCTGTATTTATCTTTTTTCTTCTGTCCAAATGAGAATAAAACTGTATACATTTCAAGGTTTTCAAATGTTATAGCTTGGAGTTTTCAAGAGGAAAACTGAGTCTGTTCATTTTATACTGTGAATTTTTGGCAAATCTTGACGGTTTGCTGTCGAGCCTTTAGCAAATGGCGGCTGAATCTGTATTTCGATACCAAAAACAGCTTTGGGCTGTAGCTCATTTTTTGTTGTAAAGATAAAGTCAAGGCTTCTTCGCTTGACAACGTTAGACTCCTAGAAATGGGAAAAATACTTTCTTTATAATCCACTGAGGAAATAAACACAAATACCTCCAGTTACTACACTAGTTTTGTCAGAGCTTCACTCAGTCACTTTTCTTTGAATGGCGGGAAATTTGGCAACGCGCGCCGTTTGAAGTGTACAAAATCCCGCCAAAAATTCTAGCCATAGCAAGTCAGAATATATTTTTTAATATAAAGATATTTCTTTGATTTTTGGTTGGTACTATTAATTTGCACTACAGTGCAATTACGTTTGTAATTTGCACTGCAGTGCAAATTATTTTTTCCTGCCGTGTTAGCGATTAACACCGCTGCTCTCAGCCAATCAGAATCGAGAATTGTTTTCATGTATATTATTATTTACAAAACAAGTAGATGAAAGCTGCGCTCCTTTTGAATAAAAAGTTTCATCTTCGTACTTTACTTTTGTCAAAAAAATGACGTTCGATAGAAGTTTTCGTTCATAGTCTACTTGAAATCATTCATTATTTTATTTTATTATTCAATTTCCATACACTGTACAAATTCTGATTGGTTAGTTTGTACCACGTGACATGTGGTTATGACGTGCAACCATGTCGATGTTATAATTATCGTGGTGTAATAGCGGTGTTGTAAAGAATTTTTACCACGACTATTAAACCACAGTGAGAAAGAAAAAATGTTCCTGGTGATAAATTTCAGGGCCTGAGGATTTTTCGAAAAAGAGAAGATGAAGGTAATTACATAGTTTTGCAGTGCGCATCTCTACTGCGCATAGCATAGTTCAGCCAATTTTGATTTGTTCGATTGCAAAAGATATATATTAGACTTAAAATGATGCAAATTTTAGTCTTATGAAGTTTTGAACAGTAGACACGCTCTAAGAGGTGCTATAGTGGTTACTCGCCTTAGTCCTCTTCGGTCACAGGTTGTTTACGACGTCTTGTTTCACACTTCAGCGCGTCGTAGCTTGGAAACGAGCACGGGCACCTATTCTTTTCATTTTTGCAAATCAACGGTAATAAGGTTCTCTATCACGGCTCTCAGGAAGAGCATGACTGTAGACACCGTGTATAAATAAAGCTTATATAAGCAAACATTATGTGCAAGTAGTGGTGACATATTATTAATTTAAACAAATTACTGATCTAAAGAATATCTCCGTGTCTTACATGTCTGTCCTCAAGTGAAGTTCGGCTGCCACAAATCGATCTGTCTCGTATTCTTGGACGATCAATACATTATAAGTTGATTACAACAAGTGGTATTAAAGAAGGTCACCACTAAATTCGAGAATTCGATATTAACGATTAAAAGCAAAGTATCTTGAGATTAAAAGCCAATAGTTCGATAAATTCTGATTGATAGCGTCCGCCATTTTGTTCTCAATCTTTCGCGACCACAGGAAGCCTTGTGATCAACAGTGTACCCAAAGGCTTCTGGGTAATTTGCCGATTTGCGACGTTGATAGATAGATAGATAGACCGAAAAGGTAAACCTAGACTCGAGCTACCACAGGTAGCCCGAGTAATGACCATAGCTGGAAAGAGCGCATCAAATCAGTAAAACTGTGAAGTTTGAAGGATATAAGTTGAAAAATCAAGGAGATACGACTTTTCAAAAAACGAAATTTTGTATGAAAACACTTACAGTTCTACAAGAGATACCAGCATGCAAGAGATGCGCTGACTAGGAATTTAACGATCTAAAAAGCTTCTTCTTTAAACAACGTGTGTATTTAATTTCTCGTGTGTATTAGACATTTCTGGGAGTGCTTCTAGTCTGGTATTCCAAGCTATAATGTTCAGCTTGTATTTCTAGAGCTGATGTGTTCTCCGCACTATTTGACTCGGCTATCAAACTATTTACGGCATATAACCGGCACGTTTATCTGCCTTAATAGTAACGACAGTAAAATTCATTGATTTCCTTCTCGCTAGCTATTTTGAAACATATGTTCTGTATAGTCTTTCTGTTCTTCACTAAATATAGATTTTGTCTGGTCTGACCATTTCAACAGAAATCGTGAAAAGCAAATATCGTTGATCTGTTAATAGTTCGGGAGTCCTTCGGGAGTCACGGAATAAAAAATCATAGTTCCTTCAATCTCGTACCCAGAGCCCACATTAGTTTCGGCCTGCAGTCAATTGCGTTGAGCATGCGTAGTTTTTTTTAAGCTTTATAAACGCAAAATGGGTTGCGCTTGGAAAACTCGTCCTTAATTTGTCATGGGAGAGATATTTACGAAAACCGGTCACGTGACCACTGTCGGAATACGTTTTCTTGTTTTACTTCATAACTAAAATGTTTCGATGAATATTATATAAAACAAATAGATTCTGTTTTTCCGTGGGTCTGCATGTACTCTAACAGATGCACAGATGACGCTATAATGTGGTGAGAACAGCAGTCACGCCACTACATTTTGACGATATCTCAAGTTAATGCTTAGCAAGCGTTTTGTTCAGTTTTGTTTAGTCTCCATTCAAATTGCATTTCATTTCAATCTATTTCTATTCCCATATCTACAGTATTATCAAAGGTAGAACCCCGGTATGCAGAGCTCGCATGACAAACGTTCGAAATTCCGAGAGTTCGAAATGACCGACTAGCAGAAAGGATTTGGACTGATTTCAAAGTAGCGAACTGTTTTTTAATTAACCAAATTCGAAATCGCGTAGGTTTCGCTGTAATCTAAACATTTATCTCATTTTTGATCACAGTTCAACGTGTGTATGTATCACAAAGAGGAAGTGACAGCTGGTCATGTGGTTCAGAATCCAACCCTTGTAAAACCATCGTTATGGGTGTATGGAGGGTACAACACGAAGGTCATGTCTACGTTGATGGTACTGGATCAGATACCACTCCGTACACTTGTGAGTCATCTGCTTTGGGGTTGGCAGGAATTTATCCCAGCAAGAGTATGGCTATTGTTGGTTTCCAGTCAATACCACACGTTAAATGCCAGAAATGGTCTGATATAGGATTTTTCCCGTCCCAGCTCCATCAAAACAACACAAATGTGAAGTTAACTAACCTACAATTTCTAAACACTTCTGTGGCTGCTGAAGACGTGAACCTTTCTATTGACAACTGTACATTTATTTATATTGGTGCACTTCAAGTTGTAAGTCTATTCCAAAAGACAAAAGCCATTATCTTTTCGTTTAATAACTCTCAATGCGTGAATGTGAGTTGCTGTATAGCATTGACTATAATTGGCAGAGTAACACCATTAAACAGTATCATCTCTGTATCGAACAGTGACGTCAAAGCATCTTGGGGAACCCAATACATACCTTCTGGCATCTATGTGGCGTCAATAGATGAATACGATCCAGGGTCAATATCATGTCATATTACCCTCAAAAATGTAAACTTCACACGTAACATCCTCGGGCCGAATGGTTTGATAGGGATTAATTTGATGAAAGGATTTACATCGTTGCACCTTGAGAATGTTGTGTTCTTAGAAAGCAAAACTCAAGTTCCAGTGATTAGCATGATCTATGTCTTTAGTTACAAACTTGATATGATTCTTAACAATACAAAGTTTCTTCAGAATTACCAGAGTTGGTGTGGTGGTATACTAGTACGCACTAAACACAAAGGCAGCCTGTACATTGTAAACAGTCTTTTTGAAAAGTTCCAAACTAAATATAAAAATAAAACTGGTATGGTATTATTCTGGTCGTCAGATCATAACAGTGATGTGTACATAAAACATACTATTTTTAGAGACAACTTTGTGAATGATTCCATGGGATATTGCATCACGCTAGACATTAATGGAACTGCAACGGTAACAATTTCAGATGTGATACTGAAGAACATCTCACTCGTAACCCCGCACCTCGGAAACGCATTCTGGTTGGAAGCTTTGATATTACGACAACTAACAATTAAAAACACTGAGTTTGATTCCGTGAACGTTACAAATGAATATGGTGGTGGGTGCCTGCTGGTAATGGCAACTCCAATTTTAAATGCCCTCCTTCATAATGTCACATTTAAACACTGCTATAGTCAGAGTAATGTTTTTAGTGCAGCTCTAACTATTGCCTCACTGAAACCATTCGAACGTGGCAATATAACAATTGAGTCTTGTGTGTTTTTTGGCAATAAGGCTCCAAGAGGACATGGGGGAGCAATTTTCTTCAAAATCAAGTCTAAAGATTCCGTCAAAGAACCCGGTTGCATTAAACCGGGGCAGAAAAGCCCGTTTCCCAGGGAAGTGTGGAATTACAGGACTTTCGTGACAATAAAGAACACAGTATTTGTCAATAACACTGCTATGATAGGAGGGGCATTGACCTTATCGAAAGGCAGCTATACTTTACAAAACTTTTCCTTCATAAACAATTTTGCCAAAATCCAAGGAGGGCACATCTATGTTCCTGAAACAGATTCCACCAGTTTGCAAATACTGGACTCGTTATTTCAACAACAGCATTCTTCGATGAAGATACAGCTACCCAAAAAGAATATGACTTTTGACATTTCATCTTTTATCGATTTCCAAAGCGGAGGTCCATTAATGATATTCAATTCAAGATTGGAATTCAAGGCACCTTCAGGGTTGCCAAAATCCTTAGTAACCGTATCTAAGGCCAATTGTGTTAATTTTGGTAAAATGAATGTCAACGAAACAATTCTGACTTGTCCAGTGGGTAGCCAATTAGATATTCACCATTTCAAAGCCCAACTCGATAAAGGACATAAAACATCATTACATGAGTGCATTATTTCGTTAAATATCATGCAGCTTTCTTGTAAACCGTGTGGGATTGGATTCTACAGTATACAACATGGCCAGAGCCTTGGAGCAAATATGGACAGCGGTTTTAAATGTCTGCCATGTCCTTTTGGAGCTGATTGTTTAGGTAAAATATCAGCAAGACAAAACTTTTGGGGATACAAAGTTCAAGACAATCCACCAGCACTTAACTTTACTCTCTGTCCATTGGGATACTGTAAACCGCCCGACAAACACGCCTTTGTTGATTACAATAGTTGTCAAGGCAGCAGGACTGGACCACTCTGCGGTGAGTGTAAAGAAAATTACTCTGAAACTCTCCTTTCGACATCTTGCCTTCATCGAGACGAATGCCAAGACACGTGGTTTTGGGGCGTGGTAGTTGTCATGGTGATGTTAATTGCTTTGTTCTTCATTTATAAGCCAAAGCTTGAGTGCATGCTCAAGAGTCACATCCTGTGGTTCAGAAGCAACACAAGTCACGACGATGAACAAGACCAATCCAAGGACAAACATAGTAGTGGCTATTTAAAAATAGTTTCCTACTTTTATCAAGTGGTTAATATTCTTTTAATTACCGCTTCGTACAACAGTATTGCTGAGAAGTACCTCATGCAACCTATGATGGGTCTTTTCAACTTTGAAATCCGCATCTCCTTACGTGGTTTCTTATGTCCTTTCGTTGGGCTTACTGTGGTAACTAAGCAACTATTCCTTGCTTGTCCAGTATTGGGTGTTCTGTTGACAATTGCTTTGTTCTGTGGCTGTCATTATCTACTAAACAAATGTAGGTCCAAATCTCCTCCAACACTTGGACCTTATCTTGGTGCTGTCTTGGAGACGCTGTTGCTAGGATACGCCGTGCTTGCCAAAACAGCCCTCAAACTCTTGCGTTGTACGTCACTTGGTGAAGAGAAGCGGTTGTTCATTGCTGGTAACGTGTTGTGTTACCAATGGTGGCAGTATGTACTGATGGTGTTTGTGGTCGTATCAGTTGTTCCTTTCATCGTTACCATAGCGCTGGGATCGAAGTGGCTTTATAAAGGCTCAATTTCAGTCAAGGAGTTCTTCGTTGCTTGTGCTCTTCCCTTACCCTATCTGATGTACAAATTTACGTGGTTTATGTGTGGAGGTAAGGAACAAAGACGAGAAGCTCCTGAGTGGAAATCGTCAGTCACTGCTGTTCTGTACGGTCCGTTTCGTGAACCGCAAGACAATACTACTGGCGCTATCTACTGGGAAAGTATTCTAATATTCAGACGTCTGGTTCTCATCGTAATTTCCACTCTTGTCACTGATCCTCTTTCAAAGGAATGTTTACTTACTCTTTCCTGTTTCTTTATCCTTCTCCATCACTCCATGGTACGTCCATTCCGTAGCCAAGCAAGCAACATTGCTGAGATGGTTTCTTTGAGTGCCTTAGTTGTCATAGCAACAATAAATACCTTCAACGCTAGTTTTCTCTCCATTGGTCAAGTTCCACAAGGTCCACTCAAGTCAACTGTAGACGTTTTAAACTGGATTCAAGTCATAATTTTATCCGTGCTTCCAGTACTTTGTTGCATTGTCATAGCCCTGGTGGTTGTTTCTCAGCTTGTTCGACTTGTTGTCAAAGCCTGGAGTTTCGTCACGCGGTCTTGTTTGAAGTCACGCGATGAGAGCAGACGACATTTCCTAGACACCAGTTCTTTGGAAAACTGAGCTCCTAACACATGAACATAGCTGTTGTGACAGCCGAAACTGAACTGTAGTTTATTCTTCAAGATGATGAGCACTGATTATTACTTATCTAAGAGCACTATCTATTACTTATTTCTACTTATCTAAGTGTCTGGTCGGTATTTAAACTGGTAAGGAAAGGAAAATGTCCCTGCCTATACCAGAAATGGATTACTGAAAGAATTCCTATAGAAAAATTAGTTGCATTGCGTTATAGAAGGAGAGCTTGATTAAATCTTCAACGTTAAAATGACCTTTTCTTCTTCTTTGTTGGTGCTTATTTGCTGAATCAAGTTACGCAACTCAGCAAGTGTCAAGAACGAAACTCAATCTGCAGAGGCGAAAGCAATGGAAAATCCCGAAATAAGAAAAACTAGTACGTTCTAGAAAAACTCAACTGAACTGAGAAAAAAGAACGTTAACAAAAGACTTTTTATAACGCTTTTTATAAGAAGTAACATTAACAATAAAAGCTTTCTATATCACTGTTGATCTTGTAGACTTAATTGTAGTTTTTGAACTTGTAGACTTTGTAGAATCCAAACAAGAAAAACTAGAAAATCTCAAAACTGGAAAAAAGAGAACGTTAACAAAAGACTTGGAAAAAAAGTGTTTTTATAAGAACATTAACAAACAATGCTTTCTATATCACTATTGATCTTGTTGACTTTGTAGTTAGCTTTTGGACTTGTAAACTTTGTAGAAAATCCAAACAAGAAAATTTACTAGAAAAAAAAGAGCGTTAACAAAAGACTTAAAAAAGATAACGCTTTTTATAAGAAGTAACATTAACAAAAAAAGCTTTCTATATCACTGTTGATCTTGTAGACTTTGTAGTTTTTGAACTTGTAGACTTTGTAGAATCCAAACAAGAAAAACTAGAAAAACTCAAAACTGGAAAAAAGAGAACGTTAACAAAAGACTTGGAAAAAAAGTGTTTTTATAAGAACATTAACAAACAATGCTTTCTATATCACTATTGATCTTGTTGACTTTGTAGTTAACTTTTGGACTTGTAGACTTTGTAGAATCCAAACAATCTCCTAGAAAAGCTCAATACTGAAAAAAAGAACATTAACAAAAGACTAGAAAAACACAACGCTTTTTATAAGAAGTAACATTAACAAAAAATGCTTTCTATATCACTATTGATCTTGTTGACTTTGTAGTTAACTTTTGGACTTGTAGACTTTGTAGAAAATCCAAACAAGAAAAATTACTAGAAAAAAAAAAAGAGCGTTAACAAAAGACTTATAAAAGATAACGCTTTTTATAAGAAGTAACATTAACAAAAATGCTTTCTTGATCGCTATTGATCTTGTAGTCTTTGTAGTTCTTGATCTTGTAGACTTTGTAGTTTTTGAAATTAAGCATTTTCTGATATCGAGTTCAGGACGTCTCAGTCAAAGAAGGGAGGCATGTTAGTAAGTGCTTATTTTCGATAGATATTTAAAGTTGGTAATAATAAAGAATTATAGATGTACATCATGTCAATCTAATCTGGCAAGGACATCTAATGCCACACCAAGAGACCATAATACTAAGAGAGCGAAACTCAGCATTGATGTCTGTGCCATGTTCGTGGCGGCTAAGGCTATTTTTAGTAACTTCGCCATCGCGCGCGCAAGGCACTTAAACAATAGAATTCCAACGGTCCCTTCCGCGCGCACGCCAAAAAGCAAATTCTATTGGTTGAGGGCCTTGCGCGCGCGACTGGCGAAGTTACTAAAAATAGCCTTAGCCGCCACGAACATGGCACAGACATCAATACTGAGCTTCGCTCTCTTAGTATTATGGTCTCGTGGCCACACCCTATAAACATGCAAGTATTTGATCAGCAAACACGTGTGTGTTAGCAAATACGCATAAATATGGTGCTAGTTGGGTGCTCTTGTTAGATGGATTTGGAGATGGGTTTTTAGATAGATTAGTAAATGGTTTTCTTCAATAAAGGTACAATTAAAACAACAGAGCTACAACGGTGTGCTGAATAGTGGAGACACTGTTCTCTCAAATGGGCACAATGTTATTTAATTCGGCATATTGTAAAACATGGACTGGACTGGACTGGACTGGACTCAAAATCTGTAAAACATGGACTGGACTGAAAAAATCTGTAAAACATGGACTGGACTGAAAAAATCTGTAAAACATGGACTGGACTGAAAAAATCTGTAAAACATGGACTGGACTGAGAAAAAAATCTGTAAAACATGGACTGGACTGAGAGAAAAATCTGTAAAACATGGACTGGACTGAGAGAAAAATCTGTAAAACATGGACTGGACTGAGAAAAAAATCTGTAAAACATGGACTGGACTGAGAAAAAAATCTGTAAAACATGGACTGGACTGAGAGAAAAATCTGTAAAACATGGACTGGACTGAGAAAAAAATCTGTAAAACATGGACTGGACTGAGAAAAAAATCTGTAAAACATGGACTGGACTGAAAAAACAATCTGTAAAACATGGACTGGACTGAGAGAAAAATCTGTAAAACATGGACTGGACTGAGAGAAAAATCTGTAAAACATGGAAATGAACGTCACTAAATTCGAATTCGATTCTAATTCAGCTTTTATTTTTAATGCATATTTGTAAAAATCACATGAAGAGTAAAATAAAAACTTCTTAGCTGCATCAGCAAAACCGATTAGACACATTCTCCACTCTTCGCAGAAAGCACTCGCTGCGATCATTTTTACTCGCTGGGAAATTTTGAACAATAGATTTTATTACGAATGAGTACTCGCTGGCTCGCTGCGAGTAATTTCTGCGATGAGTGGAGAATGGTTTTATTTGCAGCTGAGTATGTTTTATTCTAAAGATAAAGCCATTTCGTTAGGTCTACTACAAAACTGTATAAAATGTTAAAGCTTAAAAGCAAATAACCGAATCATTTCAAATTACTTTAGAAGGGACTTTCCGGGGTTTCAAAGTTCATCATGTGACCTAATTTGAGACACCTGGTTGGTTGATTACTTCATGAATAATTAATGAGTTTGAGAAGTCGTTCAAAGGCCAGCATATAGAGAATTTGTCTGCGCATGCGTGTATTTTTGGTTTAAAAATCTTTTGCATGTTGAATGTGGGAATTTTATTCTGACATCAAACATTTCATTGGCAATCTCATTCTTCGAAATTATGTTCAAGTGCCCGAATGCTGATCCGTAAGCAGTCTACCTACCGCTAGAGCGTTGTGGATAATTATTTCAATCGAAGACAATGCAGATGAAGAAATATCACGGGTCAAACTCAGGCCAAAAGTGGAGAAAGGACCAGAACCTCGTACTTTCGAGTACAATTTTGGGCGCTAAGTTCAAAAATAAGGTAAAGCTGTTAGTAGAAGTTATTACTGACTTGTTAAAGTATGGATTGAATGTGATAAGGACGTTAAAGGCTTCCGCGATCGTCAAATAATTCGCCATGTTTACCTCAATAAAGCACTTTTTGGCTCGAAAACGTCGCATATCCAAACTCGAAATACAAGAACTTGTAGAGCGTGCACCAAAAAAATTATTGAAGGATTACCTTTTTCCATGTTTACTCTTTGCAATACTGAGCTTTGTTAGTAGGGACACGCGGTCCCTGGCACTGATTTCAAGCAGTGTTTACTACATGGTTTCAGGCCTTATTCCAGAGTGATAAATTCCATAAATTTTACCAATTATATTTTATCATCTGCTACATCTATCAAGGAAATAATTGCCTACTTCAATATTAGAGAAGGTGTAGCGGTCATTTCGTATCAAGGCACTTTTTGTATGTAATTCTTGAAGAATTAATCGCTCGCTGGAATTCGCATGTTGACTTGAGTAAATACGTGCTTTAAACCACGCTTCCAAAACTGCTTGCAATCTTACCCAGGGACCACGTTTTATGTCCGAGAAAGTTTTGAGTTACAAAAATTAAACATGGAAAAAGCTCATGTTTTAATAATATTTTTGGTGCACGCTCTACAAGTTCTTGTATTTCGAATTTGAATGTGCGACATTTTCGAGCCAAAAAGTGCTTTATTGAGGTAAACATGGCGAATTATTTGACGATCGCGGAAGCCTTTAACGTCCTTATCACATTCAATCCATACTTTAACAAGTCAGTAATAACTTCTACTAACAGCTTTACCTTATTTTTGAACTTAGCGCCCAAAATTGTACTCGAAAGTACGAGGTTCTGGTCCTTTCTCCACTTTTGGCCTGAGTTTGACCCGTGATATTTCTTCATCTGCATTGCCTTCGATTGAAATAATTATCCACAACGCTCTAGCGGTAGGTAGACTGCTTGCGTATTAGCATTCGGGCACTTGAACATAATTTCGAAGAATGAGATTGCCAATGAAATGTTCGATGTCAGAATAAAATTCCCACATTCAACATGCAAAAGATTTTTAAACCAAAAATACACGCATGCGCAGACAAATTCTCTATATGCTTCAAAGGCCTCCAATTTGGACTTGACTGCATGTGCTTCAAGGTCAGCGTAAAAAATTGTTCTTGTTCGATTAAAAAAAACATTTAAGTACTCCTATGTTTACGCTTTCCAGCAACGTCTTGATATACGATATGATAAGTACATGCATGTCTTTAGTTAATCTAGATGAAGGAGCTACATTATGTCCTTCGTTAATACCTCATACATACGCAATTCGCCGATTATGCACGGATTTTGGACTACGTGTATAATATAACGGCTATGATAAATAGATCTAGATATGCATATGTTCATGCATTCTTTCTACTTGAGTGCATTGCATGAGACACAAAGTATCAGTATGTCGGGTACGTTTTGTAGTATATGTATATCCAGTGTTTACCATTGATAAGCTTATATTCAATGCAGCTGGTTTTTTTCTAAGTTTCTGTTCTCATATATTGATGCAATTAAGGTGCCCGCTGCTATTTCTTAATGTGCTCTATTCGTCAACTAAACTTCTGCGATTCCTGTATTTTTTTTCCGTACCCTAAATGAAGAACGTTTGGAATTGAAAAAGATAAAGGCATTTCAAAAGTCATACTTTTTACACTGAAGTTCAGCGATACAATTCTCGATAGATTATATTTCTGGACTGAGTGCAGCGAGTTCTATGGCGCGATCCATCGAGGACGTTCAAAATCATATGATCGCCAAATTTATAAACTCCTTTTCTCAAACTGGGATAAAAAAAAATACAGAAATGGAAAAAAGTTAAGTTGACGAAAAACGCGAATACAAACTGTTACCAACGTACTCACGGAGGTCCCGGAGTACAGAGCACGAGTCTCAGTAAGTTGTTTTTAAAACGTTTACTGATTTTATTAAAAACCATTATCTGTTTGGTTGGTTGTTTTTAAGCTTTAACTTTTTATACAGGTTTGTAGTAGACCTAACGAAATGGCTTTATCTTTAGAATAAAACATACTCAGCTGCAAATAAAACCATCACTAATCGGTTTTGCTGATGCAGCTAAGAAGTTTTTATTTTACTCTTCATGTGATTTTTACAAATATGCATTAAAAACAAAAGCTGAATTAGAATCGAATTTAGTGACGTTCATTTCCATGTTTTACAGATTTTTTTTTCAGTCCATGTTTTACAGATTTTTCTCAGTCCAGTCCATGTTTTACAGATTTTTTTTCTCAGTCCAGTCCATGTTTTACAGATTTTTTTCTCAGTCCAGTCCATGTTTTACAGATTTTTCTCTCAGTCCAGTCCATGTTTTACAGATTTTTTCAGTCCAGTCCATGTTTTACAGATTTTGAGTCCAGTCCAGTCCAGTCCATGTTTTACAATATGCCATTTAATTCCCACCATGTAGGTCTCGAAATGGGTATATATTTCGAACCCTCCCCTCCCCCTTACCCCTATGGTCGATTATTTGGCCGCGGATTGAACTATCCTGCTTTAAAGATGAGTAGGGTTGTCAAAAAAGGCTGTAGGAGCCAAAGGTGATAGACTGAATGGACGATAACTTAACCACTGAGCGTTGTGTTATTCCATGGAAAGAAATCATGGGCATACAAATAAACACGAATAATCTAAGCCCTAAAAATGGTTTTGCCGACTGCAAACAACACTGGATATACACTAATCTCCGTGTTATTGAGTGAGAATAATACCAAGAAACAAAAGTCATTTCAGCTAGTCCGTCTTCCAGAAATATGGCACAAAGTAAACCTTAGACTGATTCCATAAGTCGGTCCCAGTTCGCTCTCTGACGATCTTGTTTTTTCGCGAAAAAAAAAAACAAAATTCTTCAGAGAGCGAACTAGGACCGACTTATGGAATCAGTCAAAGTAAACCTCGGCGATGAAACGAAGCCCCAAAATCTGCCGGATTTCGCTTGGACTATAAACTCACAGCAAAGGAAAACAACGTGCTGAAATATATTTCAGGTTCTTGAAGAGCTCTTTGACAGCAAATGAAAGCAAACAGTATATTTAGATATTTCAGTTTCTTTAATAGCCTACAAACTACTTTTAACAACCAAAGAGCTTGCACTTAATGTAGCAGTTTATATATCAGTGAGGAAATCAAAATGTATGTTTACTACAAGTGGACTATGATAATGCTTGCATTGTGGACTCAAGCACCGACAGGCTCGATGCAACCAAAAAACGCTGAAGGTAAAAATTGCTTTCTATATTCAAGTTTACGAAAAACAGTATTGCTTTGAGAGGAAATTGTATTTCTTGCACAGTTAACCAACAATGTGCTTGGATTTCTAACAACGTCAATGTTTCCCAAAACAAGCAGTTGGAATCTCCTTTTGAATAGAAACTCTTCGTACTTTACTTTTGTTAAAAATAATGTTCAAAGAAGTCGGTTTACATACTTGGTGTATGCAACTAATTTTATCGATAGATGATGTGTCGGCCATTGATATACAATCCATTTGATACGCTTGGTGTTGCATAGAGTTGGTGTTGCATACACCAAGTACTCATCGAAGTCTTCATAGTCTAGAAATCGCTCATTGTTTTTTTTATAATAATCGGTATTTTACGTGCGCTCAGATTAGAGAAACCTGTGATCACAGTACATACGGATATAGATGAGTAAAAGGGGTAGTTAAAGAATCATGACGACTTCAGACCACTTTCAGGGCACACTTTTAGCAGCCAATCGTCCTCGCATTTCTACTCCGTCAATTTCTGTAAAACTCACTCAACTTTAAGACTGATTCATCATGTGGTTTGATTTCCGGCTTTTCGTTTTCCGACAAAATTTTGATTCAGAGTGGGCCGTTTTGAAACAGTGAGTCGAGTTTTGTTAAAATTACTCCGAAAATATTTCTCTTCAATGGGAATATAAGTTCCTAAAATGCGATTGAAATTGAACACGATTCTCAAACGTTGTGACCAAAAGTTTGTATATTCAAACCGGCCAAACATTCCCACTAGGGATAAATTATAAAAACATGCAAAACTATATTCCAAACAACCTCCAATTAGCATATTGCATATTGTTAGTTGCCCAAACCGGAGAACATTGTGAGAACTCCCTGGTAGGGTGGAAGGGGGAGTAGCCAGACTAGGCGCGAAACTGAAAAAGTCGATCGCAAAAAGTGCAGATGTGAATTTTCAAAAATTGCAATTCGTTGGTATCTGTTGCATAACAAGAAATGTTTTTCTACAAAATTTCGCTTTTTGAAAATTCACATCTTGATTTTTCAACTTATATTCTTCAAACTTCACAGTTTTACTGATGTTGATGTGCTCTTTCCAGCCATGGTAATTGTTTTTAAGTTTGGGAACTTTTGGAATTACATGAAAAAGCCGTTAGTATGAAATCACTGTAGCAATTCACAAAATACGTCATTTACACGTATAAGATTGCAGAATACGACTTGGTAACTGTCATATTCGCATTCAGAATGAAAAATCAGTTCAGCATAGTTATTTTACCAGCTTCTACCCCCAAATACTTCCAGGTGTATGATTTTTCGAAAATGCGTCTAGTCAAGAGGGGGAGGGACCCCGCCCTGGGGACCTTAACGTGCCTTTTGGGTTATGTATCGATGGATGGGAGAAGAAGGAAGTGTAGCGTGGAAACTTTAACTGAATATTTCCCCCTCCCATCCTCCCCCTTTCCCTTTAAGTCTAGTATTGGGCCTTTGTCTCTCCACCTATTTCAATTAACGTTGTCGGCAAATAGACTCACGCGACTCATCCGAAATGGAGTATGGGTAGGAATTACTAAAAGCTATGAAACCACATAAATATCAGCACGACAATTCTCAACCAGCTAGTGTTGAGCTTATGCAACAAAGTCCTTTATTCATTGATGCTTAAAATCAATACCAAAGCCAAAATGAGAGTAAATTTTTTCAACCGATTACCTATACTCCTTTGCGGTCTAGTCGCGTAGGCTTGAAGCCTCTCGCCCGCCAAATTTTTTTGAAATAGGTGTATAATACAAGGCCGAGTGCCCCTTGAATTTCTAATGAGTCACCTAAAACACTTTTTTTTTCTGTACTTTCATTTTTCTTCACAGTTCAACGTGTGTATGTATCACAAAGCAGAGGAAGTGACAGCCAGTCGTGTGGTTCAGAATCCAATCCTTGTAAAACCATCGTTATGGGTGTATGGAGGGTACAACACAAAGGTCATGTCTACGTTGATGGTACTGGATCAGATACAACTCCATACACTTGCAAGTCATCTGCTTTGGGGTTGGCAGGAATTTATCCCAACAAGAGTATTGTTATTGTTGGTTTCCAGTCAATACCACACGTTAAATGCCAGAAATGGTCTGATATAGGATTTTTCCCGTCCCAGCTCCATCAAAACAACACAAACGTGAAGTTAACTAACCTACAATTTCTAAACACGTCTGTGTTTGCTGAAGACGTGAACCTTTCTATTGATAACTGTACATTTATTGGTGCATTACAAGCTGTGAGACTGTTGCAATCGACAAAATCCATTATGTTTTCGTTTAATAACTCTCTATGCGTGAATGTAAGTTGCTGTATAACATTGAATATAATTGGAAGAGTAACACCATTAAACAGTATATCCATCTCTGTATCGAACAGTGAAGTGAAAACATCTTGGAGAAGCCCACACAAATCATCCGGCATCTTTGTGACATCAACAGGTGAATACGATCCAGGGTCAATATCATGTCATATTACCCTCAAAAATGTCAACTTCACACGTAACATCCTTGGGACGAATGGTTTGATAGGGGTTTTCTTAAAGGAAGGATTTACATCGTTGCACCTTGAGAATGTTGTGTTCTTAGAAAGCAAAACTCCAGTTCCAGTGCTTAGCATGATTAATATCGTCAGTTACAAACATAATATGATTCTTAACAACACAAAGTTTCTTCAGAATTACCAGAGTTGGTGTGGTGGTATACTAGTAGGCGCTAAACACAAAGGCAGCCTGTACATTGCAAACAGTCTTTTTGAAAAGTTCCAAACTGGAATCGCTAAATCTAAAAATAAAAGGACCGGTATGGTATTACTCTGGTTAACAGACCATGACAGTGAGGTGTACATAGAACATACTATTTTTAGAGACATCTTTGTGAATGGTTCCAAAGATGCATTTTCCATCACGCTAGACATTAATGGAACTGCAACAGTAACAATTTCAGATGTGATATTGAAGAACAACTCACTCGTAACTCCGAAGGTCGGAACCGCCATCCTATTGAACGCGTTGATATTACAACTAACAATTAAAAACACCGAGTTTGATTCCGTGAACATCACAAATGATTATGGTGGTGGGTGTCTGCTGGTGATGGCAAATCCAATTTTAAATGTCCTTCTTTATAATGTCACATTTAAACACTGCTATAGTCAGAGTAATGGTCTTAGTGCAGCTCTAACTATTGGCTCGGCGCAACAATTCCAACGTGGTAATATAACAATTGAGTCTTGCGTGTTTTTTGACAATAAAGCTCCAAAAGGGCAAGGGGGAGCAATTAAAATCAAAATCAAGTCCAACGATTCAGTCAAAGAACCTGGGTGTATTAAACCGGGGCAGAAAAGCCCGTTTCCCAGGGAAGTGTGGAATTACAGGACTTTCGTGACAATAAAGAGCACAGTATTTGCAAATAACACTGCTATGACAGGAGGGGCGTTGTCCTTACCGAAGGGCAGCTATACTTTACAAAACTGTTCCTTCATCGACAATTTTGCTAAAATCCGAGGAGGACACATCTATGTTCCTGAAACAGATTCCACCAGTTTGCAAATACTGGACTCGTTATTCCAACAAAAGCATTCTTCGATGAAGATACAGCTACCTAAAAAGAATATGACTTTTGACATTTCATCTTTTATCGATTTCCAAAGCGGAGGTCCATTAATAATATTGAATTCAAGATTGGAATTCAAAACAACTTCAAGATTGTCAAAATCCTTAGTAACCGTATCTAAGGCCAATTATGTCAATTTTGGTAAACTGAATATGAACGAAACAATTCTGACTTGTCCAGTTGGTAGCCAATTAGATATTCACCATTTTAAAGCCCAAATCGATAAAGAACATATAAGACCACCATTAGATGAGTGCATTATTGCATTAAATGTCATGCAGCTTTCTTGTAAACCGTGTGGGATTGGTTCCTACAGTATACAACATGGCCAGAGCCTTGGAGCTAATATGGACAGCGACTTTAAATGTTTGCCATGCCCATTTGGAGCTGATTGTTTAGGTAAAATATCAGCAAGACAAAACTTTTGGGGATACAAAGTTCAAGACCATCCACCAGCACTTAAATTTATTCTTTGTCCCTTGGGATACTGTAAACAGCCCGACAAAGACGACTTTGTTGATTACAATAGTTGTCAAGGCAACAGAACTGGACCACTCTGCGGTGAGTGCAAAGAAAATTTCTCTGAAACTCTCCTTTCGACATCTTGCCTTCTTCGAGACGAATGCCAAGAAACGTGGTTCTGGGGCGTGGCCGTTGTCATGGTGATGTTGATTGCTTTGTTCTTCATTTATAAACCGAGGCTTAGGTGCATGCTCAAGAGTCACATCCTGTGGTTCAGAAACAACACAAGACACGACGATGAACAAGACCAATCCAAGGACAAACATAGTAGTGGATATTTGAAAATAGTTTCCTACTTTTATCAAGTGGTTAATATTCTTTTGATTAGCGCTTCGTACGACAGCATTGTTGAGAGCCACCTCATTCAACCTATGATGGGACTTTTTAACTTTGAAATCCGCATTTCCTTACGTGGTTTCCTATGTCCTTTCGTTGGGCTTACTGTGGTAACTAAGCAGCTGTTCCTTGCTTGTCCAGTGTTTGGTGTTCTCTTGATAATTGCTTTGTTCTACAGCTGTCATTATCTACTAAACAAGTGTAGGTCAAAATCTCCTCCATCAATTGGACCTTATCTTGGTGCTGTCTTGGAGACACTGTTGCTAGGATACGCCGTGCTTACCAAAACAGCCCTCAAACTCTTGCGTTGTACGTCACTTGGCGAAGAGAAGCGGTTGTTCATTGCTGGTAACGTGTTGTGTTACCAATGGTGGCAGTATGTACTGATGGTGTTTGTGGTGGTATCAGTTGTTCCTTTCATCGTTACCTTAGCGCTGGGGTCCAAATGGCTTTATAAAGGTTTGATTTCAGTCAAGGAGTTTTTCGTTGCTTGTGCTCTTCCCTTACCCTATCTGATGTACAAATGTACGTGGTTTATGTGTGGAGGCGAAGAACAAAGACCAGAAGCCCCTGAGTGGAAATCGTCAGTCACTGCCGTCCTGTACGGTCCGTTTCGTGAACCGCAAGACAATACTACCGGCGCTATCTACTGGGAAAGTATTCTGATATTCAGACGTCTTGTTCTGATCACCATCTCTGCATTTGTCACTCATGATCCTCTTTTAAAGACAAGTTTACTAACTTTTTCCTGTGTCTTAATCCTCGTTCATCACGTCATCGTACGTCCATTCCGTAGCCAAGCAGCCAACATCGCTGAGATGATTTCTTTGATTGCATTAGTTGCCATAGCAATAATAAATACCTTCAACGCCAGTTTTCTCTCCACTGGTCAAGTTCCACAAGGTCCACTCAAGTCAACTGTAAACGTTTTAAACTGGATTCAAGTCATAATTTTATCCGTGCTTCCAGTACTTTGTTGCATTGTCATAGCCCTGGTGGTTGTTTCTCAGCTTGTTCGACTTGTTGTCAAAATCTGGAGTTTCGTCACGCGTTCTTGTTTGAAGTCACGCGGTGAGATCAGACATTTACTAGACACCAGTTCTTTGGAAAACTGAGCTCCTAACACATGAACATAGCTGTTGTGACAGCTGAAACTGAACTGTAGTTTATTCTTCAAGATGAAGAGCACTGATTATTACTTATCTAAGAGCACTATCTATTACTTATTTCTACTTATCTAAGTGTCTGGTCGGTATTTAAACTGGTAAGGAAAGGAAAATGTCCCTGCCTATACCAGAAATGGATTACTGAAAGAATTCCTATAGAAAAATTGGTTGCGTCACGTTATACAACGAGAGCTTGTTTGAATCTCGGGTTCTCCACCAAATGATGTGAGACTGACTATACAATCTTTATTAAACAATCCAGCTGCTTGCTTACAGTTTGTAGTCAACTGTAGAGGTAAATCTAAGTTTAAGAGTAGTTATATTTATAATGAAAATTAGCATAAAGCAAATTATCTGCGACTATAAATTAAATCGATTTTTGTTCGTTTTGTTTGTTTGTTTGTTTGTTTGGTTTGTTTATTTGAGTTGGTTTTTCAGAAACTTATTAAATATTCAGACTGGGCGAGTTGTTTCAAGAGTTTTAATCGATCGATCGTTCAATCAATCAATCAATCAATCAATCAATCAATTAATTAATCAATCAATCAAATTCATCGATTTTTATAACTAGGAGACAGAAAAGGACAGTTTTAGGTATTATCATATAACCTGTATTTTGAAAATAGTCACGTGACAGAACACAAGCGGATTTTCTTGAAATTAAATTGAGCTCAGGAAACAAAGCAAAAGTTATAATACTATTAAAAAGCTAGAGAAGAAAAAGTAGAAGTTTCCTTTTAAGGAACTTCGAAAGTTGAAAATTGTAGTTCATTCTGATAAACGAGTTTTAAATAAGCCAAAATTGGAAATGTCCTGAAACTTAGCAAAACCTATTTGTACGACTCCCAATAATCACCAAAAGAAAAATTTTCTTTACATTCAAACGAGACGAATAGAAATTGTCAAGTATTTTAGCATTTAAGTTGTGAGTAAATGACGTCATTTACTCGACCCTATTGTTCTTTTCGACTTTATATCAAAATTTCTCATTGATAATAAGTTTGAAATGCAGATTTTTGGGCAGAGGGTAGCTGGTTATTCAGCTACATTCATCTTCAGATAGAAATAAACAATATCAAGAAAAAAGTGTCATTTCATCTTGGGTCGAATAAGCGTCGAGGATGAAACGAATCCCAAAAATCATGTCGGGTGACTTTTGCTTGAACGAAAACCAACACTGAAGTTATAGACCCTTTGCATAAAGCTACTAATGTATGTAGATACACCCTTCGCCTCACCTTGGCTAAGTGAAACAAAAGAATCACCTAACCATGTCATTGTTTAGCTGCGCCAAAGTGAGGCAAGAGGTGTATCTGCATATGATTAGCAGTATTATGCAAAGGGTCAGTGAAGGCAAAGGAAGGCGTATGCTGAAATATTTCAGCAGTTTCTTTGCGATTTGAGAGCAAACGAAAGCAAAGAGTAGATTTAGATACTTCACTTCCTTTAAGAGCCTACAAATTACTTATAACAACTAAAGAGCTTGCAATTAATGTAGCAGTTTACCAGTGAGGAAATCAAAATGTATGTTTACTACAAGTGGACTATGATAATGCTTGCACTGTGGACTCATGCACCGACAGGCTCGACTGCTTCAAAACAACCACAAAACGATGAAGGTAAAAGAATCGCTTTCGAAAAAGAGTATTGCTTTGAGACACAGTCGTCTTTTCTGCACAGTTAACCCACAGTGTGCTTGGATTTCTCACGTCAATTTGTATAGGTAATCATACGGTTTCGAGTTCAATTTGGGATTAATTCGCACGAGTGTGTTTTTCAAAGAGTTGAAATTGCACGAGGACCGTAGGTCGAGTGCAATTTCAGCTCTTTGAAAAAACACACGAGTGTGAATTATCCCAAATTGAACGAGACTCGTATGATTACTTATTAATAATATACATTAAAAAAAATTATGTCACAACTCGATCGACAAAACTTTGAACATTCGGTCAATCGACGAACAGTGACATCGCTGATCAACTATTGTTTTCCAGCTTAAGAAAACTCTAAACTTTCTTATTTCTAAGGACAAATGTTTTTTTCGAGAGGAATGTTCACCAAATCAAAAAAGAATTGCTTAAAATTTTAAAAACTTACCGAGTTTTGACGAGTCCAGCCAGTCAGCCTTCCATGCAGTACGATTTCTGAAGTCAAATCTTTACTGAGGAGCAAAATCTGTATTTATCTTTTTTCTTTTGTCCAATGAGGATAAAACTGTATATATTTCAAGGTTTTCAAATGTTATAGCTTGGAGTTTTCAAGAGGAAAACTGAGTCTGTTCATTTTATACTGTGAATTTTTGGCAAATCTTGACAGTTTGCTGACGAGCCTTTAGCAAATGGCGGCTGAATCTGTATTTCGATACCAAAAACAGCTTTGGGCTCATTTTTTGTTGTAAAGATAAAGTCAAGGCTTCCTCGCTTGACAACGTTAGACTCCTAGAAATGGGAAAAAAAGACTTTCTTTATAATCCACTGAGGTAATAAACACAAATACCTCCAGTTACTACACTAAATTTGTCAGAGCTTCACTCAGTCACTTTTCTTTGAATGGCGGGAAATTTGGCAACGCGCGCCGTTTGAAGTGTACAAAATCCCACCAAAAATTCTAGCCATAGCAAGTCAGAATATATTTCTTAATGTAAAGATATTTATTTGATTTTTGGTTAGTACTATTAATTTGCACTACAGTGCAATTACGTTTGTAATTTGCACTGCAGTGCAAATTATTTTTTCCTGCCGTGTTAGCGATTAACATCGCTGCTCTCAGACAATCAGAATCAAGAATTTTTTTCATGTATATTATTATTTACAAAACAAGTAGATGAA
The DNA here is from genome assembly GCA_029948255.1 of Telmatactis stephensoni. Classification (NCBI taxonomy): domain Eukaryota; kingdom Metazoa; phylum Cnidaria; class Anthozoa; order Actiniaria; family Isophelliidae; genus Telmatactis; species Telmatactis stephensoni. The sequence goes on along the minus strand of JALIZF010000997.1, from coordinate 24,605 downwards.
AGCTGCGCTCCTTTTGAATAAAAAGTTTCATCTTCGTACTTTACTTTTGTCAAAAAATGACGTTCGATAGAAGTTTTCGTTCATAGTCTACTTGAAATCATTCATTATTTTATTTTATTATTCAATTTCCATACACTGTACAAATTCTGATGTTCTGATTGGTTAGTTTGTACCACGTGACATGTGGTTATGACGTGCAACCATGTCGATGTTATTATCCGGTGGTGTAATAGCGGTGTTGTAAAGAATTTTTACCACGACTATTAAACCACAGTGAGAAAGTAAAAATGTTCCTGGTGATAAATTTCAGGGCCTGAGGATTTTTCGAAAAAGAGAAGATGAAGGTAATTCCATAGTTTTGCAGTGCGCATCTCTACTGCGCATAGCATAGTTCAGCCAATTTTGATTTGTTCGATTGGAAAAGATATATATTAGACTTAAAATGATGCAAATTTTAGTCTTATGAAGTTTTGAACAGTAGACACGCTCTAAGAGGCGCTATAGTGGTTACTCGCCTTAGTCCTCTTCGGTCACAGGTTGTTTACGACGTCTTGTTTCACACTTCAGCGCGTCGTAGCTTGGAAACGAGCACGGGCACCTATTCTTTTTATTTTTGCAAATCAACGGTAATAAGGTTCTCTATCATATATATAATTATAGTCAAGATTCAATTTCCAGTTTTTTAGATATTTTACAAAACGTGCGGTCGAAAAGTGCTTTCACGCTGCTTCAACGGCACGTACTATCAACCAATTTTACCTTCTTTCTTATAGCAAACGCATTTTTACAATAATTTATTGCATCATAATACTAGACTATTGCCCAAAGAGAGAAAATGAGCTCATATTAGTCAGCTAGCACTGCTCAAATTTAAGAAATTAATTATTTTTTGACGCAATTTTGATCTTCGAATCTTGAGCCCTTAAGACACAAATAGACTAGGCGCATTTTAGAAAAATCAGACACCTGGAGGCATTTGGGGGTAGAAGCTGGTAACATAACTATTTTATACTGATTTTTCATGCTGAATCCGAATATGACAGTTTCCAAGACGTATTCTGCAATCATATACGTGTAAATGACGTATTTTGTGAATTGTTACAGTCATTTTATACTAACGGCTTTTTCATGTAATTCCAAAAGTTCCCAAACTTAAAAACAATGACCATATAGCTGGAAAGAGCACATCAAATCAGTAAAACTGTGAAGTTTGAAGGATATAAGTTGAAAAATTAAGGAGATACGAATTTTCAAAAAACGAAATTTTGTATGAAAACACTTACAGTTCTACAAGAGATACCAGCATGCAAGAGATGCGCTGACTAGGAATTTAATGATCTAAAAAGCTTCTTCTTTAAACAACGTGTGTATTTAATTTCTCGTGTGTATTAGACATTTCTGGGAGTGCTTCTAGTCTGGTATTCCAAGCTGTAATGTTCAGTTTGTATTTCTAGAGCTGATGTGTTCTCCGCACTATTTGACTCGGCTATCAAACTATTTACGGCATATAACCGGCACGTTTTCTCGGCTCGTAAAATTCATTGATTTCCTTCTAGCTAGCTATTTTGAAACATATGTTCTGTATAGTCTTTCTGTTCTTCACTAAATATAAATTTTGTCTAGTCTGATTTCAACGGAAATCGTGAAAAGCAAATATCGTTGATCTGTTAATAGTTCGGGAGTCCTTCGGGAGTCACGGAATAAAAAAATCATATTTCGTTCAATCTCGTACCCAGAGCTCAGATTACTTTCGGCCTGCAGTCAATTGCGTTGAGCATGCGCAGTTTTTTTAAGCTTTATAAACGCAAAATGGATTGCGCTTGGAAAACATGTCCTTAATTTGTCTTGGGAGGGATATTTACGAAAACACGTCACGTGACCACTTTGTCGGAATACGTTTTCTTGTTGGTTCCAGTTGTCCTTAACACTTTAGCACAAAATTTATTTAAACGTAAAAGCATTTTATATTGCTCTTTAACTAAAAAAACGAAATTTCATAGCTCCAGATCAGGTGACCACTTGACGTCAGAAATTTTGATACTGAATTATCACAAATATTTAATATAACCCTATGACTAAATAGTGAAACTATAGCAACGAATTAAATTAAAAGTGATTTTCAAATACGGTTTCATGACCCAGTTCAGACCCAGGCCTTAACATACTTGAGTGCTTCTGCAGTGTATTCAAATTGAATGATAACAAGTCTTGACACGGGAAAAGCGTGTCAGTCTGCTGGTTGAGACTGAAGAATGTCGATGTAATCTAAAGGGTATTACTTGTTGTGGTGTAAGAATTCTTTACTGCATGTTTCAATGTACATGCCGGTTTCAGTGACGTAGTGAGGGAGAGCCAGTGGGTCAATTGCCCCCCTCCCCCACCTCCCCCGAAAAAAAAATTTTTGGACTTGAGCCCGCGAAGATTGTTATGTTATTGTTTATTTGACCGTTGGAACACCCATTTCTTATTGGTTGGGAACAGAACTTGTAACAATCATACACGCCTTTTTTTATAATCAAAATACGAGAGCAAATCATGGAAATCTCGAAAAATGAGAATTCGCGCTATTTATGATAGTAATTGAAGATTTTATGGCAAAATTGTCTTTGATGTATCACACGGATTTACAGGCTTATATCTATTTCAACAAGTACTTCTCAAGACTATTTTAAAATATCCTAAACTAAAGGCTTTTTATCGGTCAAGGTTTGTTGCATTGCTACATTGCTTAAAAAAGTTTCGTTCCGCTTATTGGAGTCACAAATTTCTGATCTAACTGATACCAGTAGAATTGATAAACAAATTTGATTTTCGGTTTACATTCGTCTTTGCAAATTAGAACTCTAAGTCTCGTAAAGGGTTTTGCCGAACGGGCCGAAACATCATTGTTTTGAAGCAATATAGGCGTGTTAGACACATGTCCGTCAAACACAATGTTGTCAGACAAGGGAGCTACCCACCCGAAAATCCGATCATACCTAACTCGCCAAAAACAAGATACTGGGCCCAGCATAAAAATGTTAACACACTCTTTGCTCGTAAATTATCGGGACTTGCCTTCACTCGTTTACTAACAATGAACTCGAAATTTTCTCAAGCAGTATTTAAAATTTCTCGTTCACTATTAGCGAGCTCATGTAGGTAAATCCTGATAACTCACTCGCTCGAGTGCGTTACCTCTAATTATACTATAATTGGCATCTCATTTTATACAACAATTACACAAGCATGTTTGATTACAGTACATACGCATAGAACGTCATTGAATGTTATGCGCGCTCTGATTGGTTCAAATGTTACGATGAATATTATATAAAACAAATAGATTCTATTTTTCCGTGGGTTTGTACTCTAACAGATGCACAAACGACGTTATAATGTGGTGAGAACAACAGTCACGTCACTTCTTTGTTCTCGTTACATTTTGACGATGTCTCAAGTTAACGCTTAGCAAGCGTTTTGTTCAGTTTTGTTCAGTCTCGATTCAAATTGTATTTTATTTCAAACCATTTCTATTCCCATATCTACAGTATTATCTAAGGGACCATTCATTTTTATCAGGGAGAGGAGGGCGGTGGATATCTGGGGGGGGGGGGGGGGGAGGGCATTCAAAACAATCAGGCCTATAGAGGGGGGGGGGCTACATGTAGAAGAATCAATGTCAAAAGGGGGGGCATTCAAAAACATCATACCAATGAGCTTTTATCAGTTATTTTTAAGTAAGGGAAACAGAATAGAACATTTCTGAGTTACTACTTTACTGCCTATCGCTGAGCGGCTCGCGCTTCGAGTACGTTCGCAAATTAAAATGTACTGATATTACAAAATCCGAAACTAGTTATATATGCTAATACTCATTTACTGAATCTGAAATGTAGTACTTTTGAGTTTCTTTCATGCCTTACTTTGACGAGCGGCTCGCGCTTCGCGCTCGCATAATGTCGTTATTGTAAATGGTTTCTGAAAATGTTCTGCTTGCTCTCAGAAGAGCAAGAGCTTTATTCTTTACAGAAAATTGATCCTTCCTGATTCCGAAACGAATCCCCATTCAGAATGCAGCCTACGGGCCTGTAAATGATCATGAAAAACGAAATAATCTGACATTAAAGTACATGGATTGCTAACATTTATACAACTGCAACAAACTTTTGATATCCTTTTAGGGATCATTCATCTTTTATCAGGGAGGGAGGGGAGCGGTGGGATTTTTTTGGGGGGAGAGGGGGGGTCATTAAAAAAAATAAGGCTTATAAAGGGGGGGCTAGTTTTTCACCCACCCCTCCCTGTAAAAAAAATGAACGGTCCCTAAGGTAGAACCCCGGTATTCAAAGCTCGCATGACAATCGTTCGCCGAGAGTTCAAAATGACCGACAAACAGAAGGGATTTGCACTGATTTCAAAGTAGTGAATTGCTTTCTAATTAACCAAATTCGAAATCGCGCGGGTTTCGCTGTAATCTAAACATTTATTTCATTTTTTATCACAGTTCAACGTGTGTATGTATCACAAAGAGGAAGTGACAGCCAGTCATGTGGTTCAGAATCCAACCCTTGTAAAACCATCGTTATGGGTGTATTGAGGGTACAACACAAAGGTCATGTCTACGTTGATGGTACTGGATCAGATGCCACTCCATACACTTGCAAGTCGTCTGCTTTGCGGTGGGCGGGAATTCATTCCAACAAGAGTATGGTTATTGTTGGTTTCCAGTCAATACCACGCGTTAAATGCCACGAAGGATCTGATATAGGATTTTTCCCGGCCCAGCTCCATCAAAACAACACAAACGTGAAGTTAACTAACCTACAATTTCTAAACACGTCTGTGAATGCTGAAGACGTGAACCTTTCTATTGATAACTGTACATTCATTGGTACATTACAAGCTGTAAGTCTATTCCAAAAGACAAAAGCCATTATCTTTTCGTTTAATAACTCTCTATGCGTGAATGTAAGTTCCTGTATAGCAATGAATATAAGTGGAAGAGTACCACCATTAAACAGTATATCCATCTCTGTATCGAACAGTGAACTCAAAACATCTTGGGGAACCCAATACATACCATCCGGGATCCTTGTGACGTCAATAGGTGAATATGATCCAGGGTCAATATCATGTCATATTACTCTCAAAAATGTTAACTTTACACGTAACAGCCTCGGGTCAGATGGTTTGATAGGGATTAATTTGTTTGAAGCATTTACATCGTTGCACCTTGAGAATGTTGTATTCTTAGAAAGCAACACTCCAGTTCCAGTGATTAGCATGATCTATGTCTTTAGTTACAAACATGATATGATTCTTAACAACACAAAGTTTCTTCAGAATTACCAGAGTTCGTGTATAGGTATACTAGTACATACTAGACACAACAGCAGGCTGTACATTGTAAACAGTCTTTTCGAAAAGTTCCAAATTACTAAATCTAAAAATAGCAGCGGTATGGTGTTGTTCTGGTTGTCAGATCATGACAGTGAGGTGTACATAGAACATACTATTTTTAGAGACAACTTTGTGAATGATTCCATTGCATATTGCATCATGCTAAGCATTGATGGAACTGCAACGGTAACAATTTTAGATGTGATACTGAAGAACAACTCACTCGTAACCCCGCAGTTGGGAAGCGCCATCGTCGTAATGAACACGCTGATATTACGACAACTAACAATTAAAAACACTGAGTTTGATTCCGTGAACGTCACAAATGATTATGGTGGTGGGTGCCTACTGGTGATGGCAAAACCAATTTTAAATGTCCTTCTTTATAATGTCACATTCAAACACTGCTATAGTCAGACTAATGTTTTTAGTGCAGCTCTAAGTATTGGCTCGATGGAACAATTCCAACGTGGTAATATAAAAATTGAGTCTTGTGTGTTTTTTGACAACAAGACTCCAAGAGGACAAGCGGGAGCAATTTTCATCAAAATCGAGTCCAACGATTCCGTCAAAGAACCTGGGTGTATTAAACCGGGGCAGAAAAGCCCGTTTCCCAGGGAAGTGTGAAATTACATGACTTTCGTGACAATAAAAGACACAGTATTTGTCAATAACACTTCTATGACTGGAGGGGCATTGTCCTTATTGAGAGGCAGCTATTCTTTACAAAACTGTTCCTTCATCGACAATTTTGCTAAAATCCGAGGAGGACACATCCATGTTCCTGAAACAGATTCCACCAGTTTGCAAATACTGGACTCGTTATTTCAACAACAGCATTCTTCGATGAAGATACAGCTACCCAAAAAGAATGTGACTTTTGACATTTCATCTTTTATCGATTTCCAAAGTGGAGGTTCATTAATGATATTCAATTCAAGACTGGAATTCAAGGCACTTTCAGGGTTGCCAAAATCCTTAGTAACCGTATCTAAGGCCAATTATGTGAATTTTGGTAAAATGAATGCGAACGAAACAATTCTGACTTGTCCATCTGGTAGCCAATTAGATATTCGTCATCTAAAAGCCCAAATCGATAAAGAACATAAAACATCATTACATGAGTGCATTATTGCATTGAATGTCATGCAGCTTTCTTGTAAACCGTGTGGGATTGGGTCCTACAGTATACAACATGGCCAGAGCCTTGGAGCAAATATGGATAGCGGTTTTAAATGTCTGCCATGCCCATTTGGAGCTGATTGTTTAGGTAAAATATCAGCAAGACAAAACTTTTGGGGATTCAAAGTTCAAGACCATCCACCAGCACTTAAATTTATTCTTTGTCCATTGGGATACTGTAAACAGCCCGACAAACACGACTTTGTTGATTACAATAGCTGTCAAGGCAACAGAACTGGACCACTCTGCGGTGAGTGTAAAGAAAATTACTCTGAAACTCTCCTTTCGACATCTTGCCTTCCTCGAGACGAATGCCAAGACATGTGGTTCTGGGGCGTGGCCGTTGTCATGGTGATGTTAATTGCTTTGTTCTTCATTTATAAGCCAAGGCTTGAGTGCATGCTCAAGAGTCACATCCTTTGGTTCAGAAGCAACACAAGACACGACGATGAACAAGACCGTTCCAAGGACAAACATAGTAGTGGCTATTTAAAAATAGTTTGCTACTTTTATCAAGTGGTTAGTATTCTTTTGATTACCGCTTCGTACGACAGCATTGTTGAGAGCTACCTCATGCAACCTATGATGGGACTTTTTAACTTTGAAATCCGCATCTCCTTACGTGGTTTCCTATGTCCTTTCGTTGGGCTTACTGTGATAACTAAGCAACTGTTCCTTGTTTGTCCAGTATTTTGTGTTCTTCTGACAATTGCCTTGTTCTATGGCTGTCATTATCTACTAAACAAGTGTAGGTCAGCATTTCCTCCATCACTTGGACCTTATCTTGGTGCTGTCTTGGAGACGCTGTTGCTAGGATACGCCGTGCTTGCCAAAACAGCCCTCAAACTCTTGCGTTGTACGTCACTTGGTGAAGAGAAGCGGTTGTTCATTGCTGGTAACGTGTTGTGTTACCAATGGTGGCAGTATGTGCTGATGGTGTTTGTGGTGGTATCAGTTGTTCCTTTCATCGTTACCTTAGCGCTTGGATCCAAATGGCTTTATAAAGGTTCGATTTCAATCAAGGAGTTCTTCGTTGCTTGTGCTCTTCCCTTACCCTATCTGATGTACAAATTGACGTGGTTTATGTGTGGAGGTAATGAACAAAGTCCAAAAGCTCCTGAGTGGAAATCGTCAGTCACTGCCGTCCTGTACGGTCCATTTCGTGAACCGCAAGACAATACTACTGGTGCTATCTACTGGGAAAGTATTCTGATATTCAGACGTCTGGTTTTGATCACCATCTCTGCATTTGTCACTCATGATCCTCTTTTAAAGACAAGTTTACTAACCTTTTCCTGTGTCTTAATCCTCGTCCATCACGTCCTTGTACGTCCATTCCGTAGCCAAGAAGCCAACATCGCTGAGATGATTTCTTTGATTGCATTAGTTGCCATAGCAATAATAAATACCTTCAACGCTAGTTTTCTTTCCACTGGTCAAGTTCCACAAGGTCCACTCAAGTCAACCGTAGACCTTTTAAACTGGATTCAAGTCATAATTTTATCCGTGCTTCCAGTACTTTGTTGCATTGTTATAGCCCTGGTGGTTGTTTCTCAGCTTGTTCGACTTGTTGTCAAAGCCTGGAGTTTCGTCACGCGTTCTTGTTTCAAGTCACGCGGTGAGATCAGACATTTACTAGACACCAGTTCTTTTGAAAACTGAGCTCCTAATACATAAACATAGCTGTGTCAGACAAAACTGAACTGTAGTTTATTCTTCAAGATGAAGAGCACTGATTAATACTTATCTAAGAGCACTATCTATTACTTATTTCTACTTATCTAAGTGTCTGTTCGGTATTTAAACTGGTATATAAGGAAAGGAAAAAAGATCCCTGCTTTTACCAGAAATGGATTACTGAAAGAATTTCTATAGAAAAATTAGTTGCGTCGCGTTATACAACGAGAGCTTGGTTGAATCTTCAACGTTAAAATAACCTTTTCTTCTTCTTTGTTGGAGCTTATTTGCTGAATCAAGTTACGCAACTCAACAAGTGTCAAGAACGAAACTCAATCTGCAGAGGCGAAAGCAATGGAAAACCCAACAAAAAAATCTCCTAGGAAAACTCAAAACTGAAAAAAAGAACGTTAACAAAAGACTACAAAAACACAACGCTATTTATAAGAAGTAACATTAACAATGAAAAAAGCTATTGATCTTGTAGACTTTGTAGTTTTTGAACTTGTAGACTCTGTAGAAAATCCAAACAAGAAAAACTACTAGAAAAGCTTAATACTGAAAAAAAGAACGTTAACAAAAGGCTTGAAAAACATAACGCTTTTTATAAGGAGTAACATTAACAAACAATGCTTTCTATATCACTATTGAGCTTGTAGACTTTGTAGAAAATCCAAACAAGAAAAATTACTAGAAAAACTCAAAACTACAAAAAGAACGTTAACAAAAGACTTGAAAAACATAATGCTTTTTATAAGAAGCAACATTATCAAAAATGCTTTCTTGATCGCTATTGATCTTGTAGTCTTTGTAGTTCTTGATTCTGCAGTAGATATTGATTTTCATTCATTTTGTATCTACTGCAGAATGCAGTAGATACTATGTCATCGTGTTGAAATGGATATACTTCATGCGCTTCACTCAAAATATGACATCACGGTATATTGGTATTCACCAGAACATGTGTGAGATCTGACACGAAGTTCTATGCTTAACAATAGAAATGTGTTAACAATAGAAAAGTCGGAATGTTTTCGGAAAATACGCGGGAACAAAAAAGTAAAGAAGAAATGACGTACGAATCGACCGAATGTCTTTCGGAAACATTCGTGAAAAATCACGGACGAAGTTCCATGTGACTGACGACTGTTGACAAGTTTGACAGGAATTCAAGTCAAAAATAGATCTTGGTAAGTGATGTCTTTAACAATGTTTTTTGTGCTCATTGATAAGGCTCAGCTTAAAATAGAATGTGTCAGGTTTATTCTTATTGAGAATTTTTATATCATTGATTCAATTTTAATTTGAGGACGTTTTTGAGTGTAAGTAAACATATGAATACAAATTAAAGTTTTCGTCTCGATTTTTTCGAGCTTTTCGCAAATGTTCTATCTTTTAGCAACAGTAAACAAGTTTACAACGTAATGGCCTTCGCATGTACGAAGAGCTCAAACATGTGGACTTTGATTGCAAGGCCAAACAAACACTAGCAATTTTACAAAACCTATGACACTGTCTATGAAAGTCGTCTCTATTGATGGACGTAAAAACATTGTTAAAAATATCACTTACCAATTTTTTCCTAATGCTTCCGAAAGACATTTGAGGTAATAACAAACTGCCCTGTCCAAATTCATATACTATTTCATCACTCTTCGTGTTTTTCTTTGGCGGATGCATTTCACATTTTCAAAAATATTTCTATACTGACACTTCTGCAGTAGACACATGCTCATTTCAGGTGTCTTTTATTTGTAACATGGTATAATGTATATAGATTGCATGATTTGAAGCTTGGCTTCCCATGGTACATGAAAAGTACAATATTGTAAATATTATCAATTTTGAAAATTTGGTAGAATAAAATTATAACGCATGTGAATGGAACCAATGTTTTCTTTTGACGTTTTAGGTGATAATTTATTATGTTTATGCTTTTTTTTCACTCAGTGAGTTTTGGGTTGATAACTAAATGTAAGGATGAATTCTTGCCATCAACTTGGTAAAAAAATGTTTTTAGGAGATTTTTTTACCTGAATTCTTACTACTTGAGAATATCGGACTTAGAAAAATTGTTATCAGACTGCTGAAAAATTTCAGTTTCTTTGAGATTTGAGAGCAAACGAAAAACAAATTACTCATAACAGCCAAAGAGCTTGCAATTACTGTAGCTGTTTATATATCAGGAAATCAAAATGTATGTTTACTACAAGTGGACTATGATAATGCTTGCATTGTGGACTCAAGCACCGACAGGCTCGACTGCTTCAAAACAACCACAAAACGATGAAGGTAAAAGAATCGATTTCGAAAAAGAGTTTTGCTTTAATTTGAGACACCGTCGTCTTTCCGGCACAGTTAACCAACAATGTGCAATAGGTAATCATATATACGGTTTCGAGTTCAATTTGGAATTGATCACGAGTGTGTCTTTCAGTCAAAGATTATCAAAATCTAGCCCGTAGGGCGAGTGCAATTTGAGATATTTGAAAAACACACCAGTGTAAATAAATTCCAAATTGAACGAGAAATCGTATGATTACTTATTAATATAGATGAAAAAATTTCTGTCACAACTCGATCGACAAAACTTTGAACAGGCACTCGGGTCAATCGACGAACAGACATCAGTCGTTGTTCAACTATTGTTTTCCAGCTTAAGAAAACTTTAAACCTTCTTATTTCTAATGAAGGACCAAATTGGAATGTTCACCAATCAAAAATGAATTTCTTTTAAAAAATTTAAAAACTTACAATTTTGACGAGTCCAGCCAGTCCATGTAGTACGATTTCTGAAGTCAAATCTTTAGGAGCAAAATCTGTATTTATCTTTTTACTTCAATTCTGTCCAAATGAGGATAAAACTCTATATATTTCACTTTTTCAAATGCCAGCTTGGATTTTTCAAGAGGAAAACTGAGTCTGTTCATTTTATATTGTGAATTTTTGGCAAATCTTGACAGTTTGCTGACGCGTTTAGCAAATGGCGGCTGAATCTATAACCAAAAAGCAGCTTTGGGCTCATTTTCTTTGTCAGTAAAGATAGAGTCAAGGCTTCCGATCTTTACTTGACAACGTTAGACTCCCAAAAATGGGGAAAAAGACTTTCTTTATAATCCACTTAGGAAATAAACACAAATACCTCCAATTTACTACACTAAATTTGTCAGAGCTTCACTCAGTCACTTTTCTTTGAATGGCGGGAAATTATGGCATCGCGCGGTGTTTGAATGTACAAAATCCCCGCGCCAAAAATTCTACCCATAGCAAGTCAGAGTAAATTTTTTAATGTATGGATATTTCTTTGATTTTTGTATCTACTGCAGAATGCAGTAGATGCTATGTCATCGTGTTGAAAATGGATATACTTCATGCTTCACTCAAATTATGAGTTCACGGTATATTGGTATTCACCAGAACATGCATGAGTTCTAACACGAAGTTCTGTGCTTGTTAACAATAGAAAAGTCGGAATTAAATAATAAATAATTAAATGATAATAAAATAATGGTTTATTTAGTTAAATATTCATATCTTCGGAAAATACGTGGTAACAAACAAGTAAAGACAAAATGACGTACGAATCGACCGAATGACTTTCGGAAACATTCAGGAAAAACTGACAAGCACGAAGTTGACGTGTGACTGACGTTGACAAGTTTGACAGGAATTCAAGTCAGAAATCTTGGTAAGTGATGTTGATTTTTAACAATGTTTTTATGCCAATTGATAAGGCTCAGCTTTAATAGAATGTGTCAGGTTTATTCTTATGGAGAATTTTTAAATCATTATTCAATTTTGAGGTCGTTTTTGAGTATAAGTATATGAAGTGTTCGTCTCGATCTCGTTTGAGGCTTTTGAGCGAATTGTAAACAGTAAACAAGTTTACAACGATTGTATGTAAACTATTAAATAACTCACTTTATTATTCAATATTTCAGCTCCTATTAAGGAAATGTAATGGCCTTCGTATACATGTACGAAGAGCTCAAACATGTGGACCTTGATTGCATGGCCAAACAAACACTATTAATAAATCTATGACGCTGTCTATGAAAGCCTTCTCCATTGATGGACATAAAAACATTGTTAAAAATATCACTTACCAAGTTTTTCCGAACTCCATAAAATTCTTCATCACTCTCCGTGTTTTTCCTATAATTTCCAATGCATTTCACATGCATTGTCAAAAATATTTCTATAACACTTCTGCAGTAGATACATGCACCTTTCAGGTGCCTTTTATTGTTTGGTACTATCAATCTGCAGTTTTTCCTGCCGAGTTAGCGATTAACATCCGGCTGCTCTCAGCCAATCAGAATCAATAATTTTTTTTCATGTATATTATTATTTACAAAACAAGCAGATGAAAGCTGCGCTCCTTTTGAATAAAAAGTTTCATCTTCGTACTTAATTAATTACTTTTGTCAAAGAATGACGTTCGATAGAAGTTTTCGTTCATAGTCTACTTGAAATCGTTTATCATTTATATTATTCAATTTCCATTCACTGTACAAATTCTGATGTTTTGATTGGTTAGTTTGTGCCACGTGACACGTGGTTATGACGTGCAACCATGTCGACGTCATTATCGTGGTGAAAAGTATTTATACCACGACTATCAAACCACAGTGAGAATGAAAAAATGTTACTGATAAATTTGAGGATTTTTCGAAAAAGAGAAGATTAATGATGGTAATTGAACTGAGTAGAGTGCAATTTGTATATGTAATAGGACTCCAACTCCATGCTGTCCAATTTGAAAATAATTGGATGAAGAAAATTCCGAGGACTGCCAAAATTTGGCAGTCAGAGGAATTTTTTGAATTCAATTTTTCAAGTTGGACAAGCATGGAGTCCTGTTACTTATTAATTATATAGTTGCCTCTAAATCCAATATTATGAGCACTTATCTCTATTTTTTGGTAAACTGTCCAATTTCAAGTGTTCAATTTAAGAAATTAAAAATTGGACAGTCAACCTAAATTAAAGAAAAATCTATCTGTTGGCAATATGTGATTTAGAGGCAGCTATATAATTATGTCTGAAATCATACGAGTGATTGCAAAATTGCACGACCGAATGATTTCAGACCGAATGATTTCAGACCAAAATTGCACGACACGAAGTTCAATTACCACTTAATTATATTCATTTTGAAATCTACAGTAATAATACTTGCAACACAAAGTGATAACGTTATTACGAAATGACAGGTATATTAGATGGTTTTCAAGTATTTGTGGATATAAAATTATAAAGAATTCGTTGATATAACCGGAAATGAAACTGCACAGATATTTATAACATTCCTCACGTCACCATCACATAAACATTACTTAATGTCTTTACATGTCTTTACCGAATGCATGCTGCTCACGACAGCTAGTCCATAGTTATAATATCAGTCTAAAACTGATTTTGCAGTCGGTAGGCCTTCAGGGTCGATGATAAATGCCCGTCTCGTCTTCTTCATTGGTTCTTTCTGCTGTTTGTTGGCGAAGAAGTTTATTCTGCAACAGGTTGGCCGGTGGCTCACTTTGGCGCGCCATTCCTTGACCACAAACACAAAATTTTGTTTAAGAGGAGATTTTTTTCAATGACGAGCAATAATGGCGAAAAGCGCCAAAAGCTAAACCTTAGTGCGAGTTTTAATCCAAATTATATTATATTTTCGTTCTGGATTAACACTAAAATCCTTTTTCTACCGGTTAAAAACTGATGTACCAAGATAAAATACCTGTTTAAAACGGATTTGTGAATTGTACAAATACTTTTTCTTGAAGTTGTGTTGGGATTAATTAAGCTTTTTCAAGCTGAATATAAAGAAAACATACAGCAAATGAGCAAATGAAGGCCTAAATCTCATTTTCGATTCAAATTTTCGCTTTGGATTAACACTTTGATTCAACTGTTATCGGCCAAAACTACTTACAAACAACTCAAACTTTCTTATAGAAATGGTTTTAGTTTTGTACAACAGCTATTCTTCAACTCAGGAGTTTTTGTCGTTCACTGCTCGAACTTGAAAAAAATCCCCTCTTAATTGGAAAGGATACTAAACCAGCATTGAAGCTTGGATGATACCTACTTGGATAATATTTCTCTAGCTTTGCTGGAACATATCGAATTCATCTTAGTCATGAACGTGAGCTCTAGCATAAAACGTGCTTTGAGAAAAGTAATTTTGACAAGAAACGTTTTTTGCATGTATCTTCGATGTCAGCTCTTTGGCCGTCCTCAAGCATGCTGAAGTATATGGTTTTAATTAATTTTACTACAAGATATTTTCCTCATTCTGTTTGGCCGTGGAGAACGAATTATCTGAAGTGATGTACGTAGAAAATGGATAAAAATGAAATTTCACAGTCTTTTGTCGAGATTTGTGGGCGCCATGTGTCAGTCAACGATGTTGTTGATGTCCATTTCAAGACGACAGGATTCTTGCCTTATTGTTGTATTAGCAAGGCACTGTTTAGTTGAACAGCTTGTATTTTTGTTGGAGATATCCTGGCTTGTGTCACTGGAAAGCAAACCATTTGTTCTTGAAAAGCAGGAACTTCAATGGACTCGGTACTTAGATTGTTGATGATAGTTGATGATATGTTTGTACATGCTTGACACTTCCAATGTCAAATGATTAGAAGGACAATAATTCTCAACAGTTATTCGTATAGCTCTGATGAGAATTTTGTCGTCAACTAGAAACTGTAAATTTTCAATTTTGTCCATTTTCTTGTAAACGTTTTGCCATTCACCTGTCTTTCCCCAGAAAATCCCCTCAATTTTTAGTCATGCTTTTAATTGGCTTTATTTTTTTCTGTGTTCTGTTTGGTCATAATGTATGTTTCCTGCTATCTCATTGGTTGTTCAAATTGGTGCGATTAATGGCTCAAATTGATGCGATTTAGAGCAAAAAAGATGCGATTCGTGAATAAATCGCACACTTTTTAACCAATCAGATTGCAGGATTTGTTAGTGATTTCAAAATAGATATAATTAACAAGCATATTAACAAGATGGCACCTAGAATCAACCCGCCAATGGCGAAGTAACTCGTGGATTGACGGAAATGACCACAGGAAGCCCAAACAATACATTTTAGTAAAATAACGAGTTTTCATTTGAAGACAAAAATCTAAATCAATATATAAATCAATAATTTCTTTAGCGAAAAAAGAGTCCTTAGCTATAAAAAAACGGATTAAAAAAGGAAAAATAAATGAAAATGATTTTTGTTTCATTCCGGAGAGGGAGCCTGAGAACATCCAAGGAAGGCAGCAGCCGCGCAAATTACCCAATCCTGTCGACTCAGGGAGGTAGTGACAAGAAATAACAATACAGGGCTTTTCTAAGTCTTGTAATTGGAATAAGTTATTGAACTGTTATTTAATTAACCAAATTCGAAATCGCGCGGATTCCGCATGTAATCTAAACCTTTATTTCATTTTTCATCACAGTTCAACGTGTGTATGTATCACAAAGAGGAAATGACAGCCACTCGTGTGGTACAGAATCCAACCCTTGTAAAACCATCGCTATGGGTGTATGGAGGGTACAACACAAAGGTCATGTCTACGTTGATGGTACTGGATCAGATGCCACTCCATACACTTGCACGTCGTCTGCTTTGAAGTTGGCAGGAATTCATTCCAAAAAGAGTATGGTCATTGTTGGTTTCCAGGCAATACCACACATTAAATGCCAGGAACGGTCTGATATAGTACTACTGCCGTCCCTGCTCCATCAAAACAACACAAATGTGAAGTTAACTAACCTACAATTTCTAAACACTTCTGTGTTAACTGAAGACGTGAACCTTTCTATTGATAAATGTACATTTATTGGTGCATTTCATGCTGTAAGTCTATTCCAATCGAAAAATTCCATTATCTTTTCGTTTAATAACTCTCTATGCGTGAATGTTAGTACCTGTATATCAATGACTATAATTGGAAGAGTAACACCACTAAACAGTATATCCATCTCTGTATCGAACAGTGAAGTCAAAACATCTTGGGGAACCCAATACAAATCATCTGGGATCGATGTCGCGTCAATAGGTGAATACGATCCAGGGTCAATATCATGTCATATTACTCTCAAAAATATAAACTTTACACGTAACATCCTCGGCCTATATGGTTTGATAGGGATTTTCTTAAAGGAAGGATTTACATCGTTGCACCTTGAGAATGTTGTGTTCTTAGAAAGCAAAACTCCAGTTCCAGTATTTACCATGATCTTTGTAAACAGTTACAAACATGATTTGATTCTTAACAACACAAAGTTTCTTCAGAATTACCAGAGTTGGTGTGGAGGTATAACAGTAGTCACTAAACACAAAGGCAGCCTGTACATTGTAAACAGTCTTTTTGAAAAGTTCCAAACTAAATCTCAAAATAGCAATGGTGAGGTGTTACTCTTGTTTTCAGATCATGACAGTGAGGTGTACATAGAACATACTATTTTTAGAGAAAACGTTGTGAATGATTCCAAGACATCTTGTATCGTGCAGCTAGACATTCGTGGAACTGCAACGGTAACAATTTTAGATGTGATACTGAAGAACAACTCACTCGTAGCCCCACAGTTCGGAAGTGCCATCGTGTTGAACGCGTTGATATTACGACAACTAACAATTAAAAACACTGAGTTTGATTCCGTGAACGTCACAAATGATTATGGTGGTGGGTGCCTGCTGGTAATGGCAACTCCAATTTTAAATGCCCTCCTTCATAATGTCACATTTAAACACTGCTATAGTCAGACTAATGTTCTTAGTGCTGCACTAACTATTGCCTCATGGCACCGCTTCAAACGTGGCAATATAACAATTGAGTCTTGTGTGTTTTTTGACAATAAAGCTTCTAAAGGACAAGGGGGAGCTATTTTCAGCAACATCAAATCCAACGATTCAGTCAAAAAACCTGGGTGTATTAAACCGGGTCAGAAAAGCCCGTTTCCCAGGGAAGTGTGGAATTACAGGACTTTCGTGACAATAAAAAACACAGTATTTGCAAATAACACTGCTATGACAGGAGGGGCGTTGTCGTTATCGAAGGGCAACTATACTTTACAAAACTGTTCCTTCATCGACAATTTTGCTAAAATCCGAGGAGGACACATCTATGTTCCTGAAACAGATTCCACCAGTTTGCAAATACTGGACTCGTTATTTCAACAAAAGCATTCTTCGATGAAGATACAGCTACCCAAAAAGAATGTGACTTTTGACATTCCATCTTTTATCGATTTCCAAAGCGGAGGTCCATTAATGATATTTAATTCAAGACTGGAATTCAAGGCACTTTCAGGGTTGCCAAAATCCTTAGTAACCGTATCTAAGGCCAATTATGTTAATTTTGGTAAAATGAATGCGAACGAAACAATTCTAACTTGTCCAGCTGGTAGCGAATTGGATATTCGTCATTTAGAAGCCCAAATCAGGAAAGGAATAAAAATATCATTACATGAATGCATTATTGCGTTAAATGTCATGCAGCTTTCTTGTAAACCGTGTGGGATTGGGTCCTACAGTATACAACATGGCCAGAGCCTTGGAGCAAATATGGACAGCGGTTTCAAGTGCTTGCCATGCCCATTTGGAGCTGATTGTTTAGGTAAAATATCAGCAAGACAAAACTTTTGGGGATTCAAAGTTCAAGACAATCCACCAGCACTTAAATTTATTCTTTGTCCATTGGGATACTGTAAACAGCCTGATAAACACGATTTTGTTGATTACAACAGTTGTCATGGCAATAGAACTGGAGCACTCTGCGGTGAGTGCAAAGAAAATTACTCTGAAACTCTCCTTTCGTCATCTTGCCTTCATCGAGACAAATGCCACGACATGTGGTTCTGGGTCGTGGCCGTTGTCATGGTGATGTTAATTGCTTTGTTCTTAATCCACAAGCCAAGGCTCTGGTGCATACTGAAGATTCACATCCTTTGGTTCAGAAGCAATACAAGATACGACGACGAACAAGACCAATCCCAGGACAAGCATAGTAGTGGCTATTTAAAAATAGTTTCTTACTTTTATCAAGTGGTTAATATTCTTTTAATTACCGCTTCGTACAAAAGTATTGTTGAGAAGTACATCATGCAACCTATGGTGGGACTTTTCAACTTTGAAATGCGCATCTCCTCACGTGATTTCGTTTGTCCTTTCGTTGGGCTTACTGTGGTAACTAAGCAACTGGTCCTTGCTTGTCCAGTATTTGGTGTTCTGTTGGCAATTGCCTTGTTCTATGGCTGTCATTATCTACTAAACAAGTGTAGGTCAAAATCCCCTCCAACACTTGGACCTTATCTTGGTGCTGTCTTGGAGACGCTGTTGCTAGGATACGCCGTGCTTGCCAAAACAGCTCTCAAACTCTTGCGTTGTACGTCACTTGGCGAAGAGAAGCGGTTGTTCATTGCTGGTAACGTGTTGTGTTACCAATGGTGGCAGTATGTGCTGATAGTATTTGTGGTCGTATCAGTTGTTCCTTTCATCGTTACCATAGCGCTGGGATCCAAATGGCTTTATAAAGACTCAATTTCAATCAAGGAGTTTTTCGTTGCTTGTGCTCTTCCCTTACCCTATCTGATGTACAAATTGACGTGGTTTATGTGTGGAGGTAATGAACAAAGACCAGAAGCCCCTGAGTGGAAATCGTCAGTCACTGCCGTCCTGTACGGTCCGTTTCGTGAACCGCAAGACAATACTACCGGCGCTATCTACTGGGAAAGTATTCTGATATTCAGACGTCTGGTTTTGATCACCATCTCTACATTTGTCACTCATGATCCTCTTTTAAAGACAAGTTTACTAACTTTTTCCTGTGTCTTAATCCTCTTTCATCACACCATTGTACGTCCATTCCGTAGCCCAGCAGCCAACCTTGCTGAGATGATTTCTTTGATAACATTAGTTGCCATAGCATTGATAAACTCATTCAATGCCAGTTTTCTTTCCACTGGTCAAGTTCCACAAGGTCCACTCAAATCAACTGTAGACGTTTTAAAGTGGATTCAAGTCATAATTTTATCCGTGCTTCCATTACTTTGTAGCATTGTTGTAGCCGTGGTCATGGTTTCTCAGCTTGTTCGACTTGTTGTCAAAGCGTGGAGTTTCGTCACGCGTTCTTGTTTGAAGTCACGCGGTGAGATCAGACATTTACTAGACACCAGTTCTTTTGAAAACTGAGCTGCCAATGCATGAACATAGCTGTTGTGTCAGCCGAAACTGAACTGTAGTTTATTCTTCAAGATGAAGAGCACTGATTAATACTTATCTAAGAGCACTATCTATTACTTATTTCTACTTATCGAAGTGTCTGGTCGGTATTTAAACTGGTAAGGCAAGGAAAAAAGGTCCCTGCCCGTATACCAGAAATGGATTACTGAAAGAATTTCTATAGGAAAATTAGTTGCGTCGCGTTATACAACGAGAGCTTGGTTGAATCTTCAACGTTAAAATGACCTTTTCTTCTTCTTTGTTGGTGCTTATTTGCTGAATCAAGTTACACAACTCGACGAGTGTCAAGGATGAAACTCAATTAATCTGCAGAGGCAAAAGCAATGGAAAACCCAACAAGAAAAACTAGTACTAAAAAGATTGAAAACTGAAAAAAGAACGTTAAAAAAAGACTTAAAAAGCATAACGCTTTTTATAATAAGAAACATTTAACAAAAAAGCTTTCTATATCACTATTGATCTTGTAGATTTGTAGTTTTTGAACTCAGTGTAGACTTTGTAAAAAATCCAAACAAGAAAAACTACTAGAAAAGCTCAATACTGAAAAAAAGAACGTTAATAAAAGACTTGAAAAACATAACGCTTTTTATAAGAAGTAACACTAACAAAAAATGTTTTCTATATCACTATTGAGCTTGTAGACTTTATAGTTTTTGATCTTAGCTTGTAGACTTTGTAGTTTTTGAAATTAAGGGACCGTTCATTATTTATGGCAGGGGGGGGGGGATGGGTGATTAAATGGGGGTTCTTGAAATTTTTCCAGGTCTGAAAAGGGGGGTATTGAAATAATTTCTTGGCTATCAGGGGGGGTATAGAAATTTCATAAGACAGATAAGGTAACAAATATACCATACAACAAATTTCAATTTCTGTTTGAGTGCATTTCATAAAACCGTGAAACACTTTGTAAGGAATTGCACAAAATTGTACTAAATTAACAATAGAAGACAGAGGATTTGGCACTATTTTGTTAGCAAACTGTTTCACGGTTATATGAAATGCACTCTACTGTTTTGAATTGCTTTCAACTTGTCTATGTCTCTTCAAGAGCATCAGAAATGAAATCTAACAACATCAATGAAAGAGTGATGCCAGAGGCCATGATGTGTTGCATCAAGAGCCATCATCAACTTTATTGTTTTTTAGGTTGAAACTTAATTTATCACTAAAATCAATAAACATGGTTTGTACATAATTGTTAATACAAATAAGAACTAATATAAAGATTATTTATTTAATTTTCAAGGTCAACGACAAACAACAACAAACAGTTTCTAATAAACTGACTCCAAAAAAACGTTGTTTCACAAAAACCAAATAGCAATAATAATGGACACACTATGATTTGTAGAACTTTACTGACTGAGCAACTTTACTGACATGTGCAAGAAAACAGTAAGGTTTGCCATATTACAATAGGGATCCCAATTCAAAAAAGGTTGGGGAGGGGTATTGAAATAATTTTCTTTAGAATGAGGGGGGTACTTAAGTGAATTGTGTTCTTGGAAGGGGGTTCTTTAAAAAAAATGGGTTCCTTGGCAATTAATCACCCATCCCCCCCCCTGCCATAAATAATGAACGGTCCCTAAGCATTTTCTGATATCGAGTTCAGGACGTCTCAGTCAAAGAAGGGAGGCATGTTGTTAGGAAGTGCCTATTTTTGATAGATATTTATAGTTGGTAATAATAAAGAATTATATATAGATGTATCATGTCAATCTAATCTGGCAAGGACATCTAATGCCACACCCTATAAACATGCAAGTATTTGATCGGCAAACACGTGTGTGTTAGGAATATTCCCACAGCAAATACGCCCAAATAGGGTGCTAGCTGGGTGCTCTTGTTAGATGGATTTGGAGATGGATTTTTAGATAGATTAGTAGATGGTTTTCTTCAATAAAGTTACAATCAAAACAATTAACAGGGCTACAACGGTGTGCACAGCAGAATAGTTGAGACACTGTTCTCTCAAATGGACACAATGTGATTTAATTCCCACCATGTAGGTCTTGAAATGGGTATATATTTCGAACCCTCCCCTTCCCCGGCCCGACACAATGTTGGTTGGGATTGGTCTTGGACCTAGCAGGAACCTCCCAGGCCTACTGAACATTGAGAGGGGGAGGGGGAGTCTAAAACAGGGGTAGCTAAGGGACTTGTCATAAAGTAAAGGGTGGGATGGGCCATGAAAAACAGGGGTGGGTCACAAAATTTTCAGACTTATGTAAGGGGTAGGTCATGAATAAATGAGCAATGTATCAGGGGTGGGTCAAGATATGCTTTATTACAAATGTATTGTATTTGGAACACAAACTGAACATAAAATCCCAAAACAATCAAATTACGAGTCAAAAGGTTCATCTTCAGCATCAGTCAGTATCACCATCATCGTCTTCACTATTTGAATCTTTTTCAATCGCTTTGTTGTCCAAAGCTGAGGTTGGCAAAAATGGCTTCATTTGAGATATTGCATCTTCAGTAACCTTTTTTTCTTGAATTAGTATAGGTAATAATACGGTTTCGAGTTCAATTTGGAATTAAGTTTGCACGAGTGTGTTTTTCAAAGATTATTACGGGTTCGTGCAATTTGAGACCTTTGAAAAACACACGAGTGTAAATTAATTCCAAATTGAACGAGAAATGGTATGATAACGTATTAATAATATACATAAAAAATTCTCTCAAAAACTCAACAAAAGTTTGAACACTCGGTCAATCGAGACATCGATCATCTAATGTTTTTCAGCGGCACAGTTAAGAAAACTCTAAACTTTCTTATATCTGAAGACCAAAAAGATTTTTTCCCGAGGAATGTTCATCGAATCCAATTTAAAATGTGTTGCTTAAAATTTTAAAAACTTACAGTTTCGACGTGTCGAGCCAGTCAGCCTTCCATCATAGTTAATAGAGTCCCCTCTATTAACTATGCTTCCATGTAGTACGATTTCTGAAGTCAAATCTTTACGAGTAACAAAATCTGTATTTATTTTTTCCTTTCTCCCCACATCAGGACAAAACTGTATATATTTCCAAGTTTTTGAGTGCCAGCTTGCATTTTTCAAGAGAAAAACTGAGTCTGTTCATCTTATACTCTGAATTTTTGGTAAATCTCCACAGTTTGCTATGACGCCGGAGTTTAACAAATGGCACGGGCTGAATCAGTCTGTATTCGTACCAAAAAACAGCTTTGGGCTCTTTTTCTTTATAAAGATATAGTCTAGGCTTCCTCACTTGACAACGCTGGACTCTCAAATGGGAATAAAAAGACTTTCTTTATAATCCATTGAGGGAATAAACGTAGATAACTCCACTTTCCTGCACTAAATTTGTCGACAAAGCAATTCACTTCACTTTGCCGAACATTCGCTTTTGTTTGAATGGCGGGAAATTTGGCAACGCGCGCCGTTTGAATATACAAAATCCCGCCAAAATACTAGCGATTGCGAGTCAGAAAAATATATTCTTGCCGTGTTAACGATTAACATCATTACTCTCAACGTATTTAGAATTTGCAGCTAGGATTATTCATGATAAATTTATTGCGTTGTCTCTAGCTTCGGATATTTATTGTTTTGTTTTGTCAGTATTTTTTTGACGAAAATTTGACAGACGTTTCGGCCCAAACGAGGACCTTCTTCATTGCTCTCAGCCAATCAGAATCGACAACTTTTTTCATGTATATTATAAGGACAGTTAACCGTTTGCTGTCCCTTTTCTTCAACTTAGAAACTTCAGTTAAACTGTTAGCTTTTGCACTGTAGTCATCAGATGTGATCAATGAAATCACAAACGGTTCTCGACCAATCAGAGCGCGCGTGTAATATACTAAACATTATACAAATCACGCGGTATCTCAAGTTAACGTTTAGCGAGCTAGCGTTTTGTTCAATCGATCGTCTTTATATTTCAAATATAACGTTGTCTCAAAATTCAATTGCATTGCATTTCAATTCAATTTTATCCCCATATCCACAATATTATCTAAGATAACTCTGTAGAAGCCCGGTATTCCGAGCTTGCACGACAAAAGTATACCCTTAGTACCAGCCGTTAATATTCCTCTTACCCCTATGGCCGTTCACTCGGCGGATTGAACTATCCTGCTTTAAAGATGAGTAGGGTAGTGTAAATCTATGTCAAAAAAGGTTCTAGGAGCCAAAGGTGATAGACTGAATAGACGATAACTTAACCACTGAGCGTTATGTTATTCCATGGAAAGAAATTATGGACATATACACATCAACATGGAGCCTGAACAGCATATCAGCAAAGTTTTCTGATCAGTACATTTTGTATCTTTCCATCGTCTCAATTCCTTCTTTAATCCTGAATTTCGAACGACACTCTTTCACTCAAGTATCAAAGCCCATATGTCTACCAATGTTATGTATTATAGACATGTTTCTGTGACTTAAAAAATATATATATATTTATTATATAGATATCGATGAGATACCAGGTTTTCTCCAGTGTCGAAAACTTGATATCAATCACATGTGAAGATATCATATCTTTCACATGTGAAGATATCACTGTTGGCATAGTAACCGGTATTTTTCAACGTTCAAAGGTATTTTTAAGTTGTTTTTCTTATTTGAGTCCCATCGATATCTATATAATAAATAGAACATTACATGGCCGCTTGGAGATACTAATTTTATCTTCTCGTGTTCAATTTGATCTCTCACTCATTCGCTGCGCTCACTCATGACGATCTCAATTCAACACTTCGAAGATAAAATTCCATAATCTCCAAGCGGCCATATAATATCCTCTATATATTCATATTTACATAAATGTATTTCTATATACCAATATGCATATATCATATCACTTCACCTGTCTCGATTAGCATTGATATTTGCAGGTGAAGTGTAAAAAATGTAACACTGATATATTCATAATTATCAATAAAATACCGTAAATGACTAAATAAACGCCCGGGGCGTTTATTAAATTTTCGTACATGAAGGAGGGGCGTTTATTAGATAAGAGGCGTTTATTAGAGAGAGGCGTTTATTTCAATTATCTAAATCATCCAAATTAACAAACATCCAGTTATGATGAGAAAGCCATTGCTGATGAAGCAAGAACCTAGTAAATAAATGTCATT
>JALIZF010000995.1:0-120953 GCA_029948255.1 Telmatactis stephensoni | reverse complement strand
ACCCATTTAAACAAAAACCTGGAATAAATCAACGAGAACACCTAATAATATAATACAAAGTGTTTCCAGATGAAAATAAAAGGTTAGGTTTGTTTGTGAAGTAATCTTGGAGAGAGTAATCTTTTTTTCAAAAAGTCAAATGCCTGATACCTTGTACGATCCAGTTTCTTAACAAAACACTTAACACTTTTCATTTTTGACTCTGAAAACAATCTAACGTTGATCTTCATTACAGTGAGAAGTATGCGCACTTAATTAGATTGAACAACTCTAGGATTTCAAGTCATTCCACACTCATCTGCGAGTATTCATCTGTGTTGGTGATGAGAATTGTAAAGAGATTAAACTTTTGATCACAACACAATTTTGTTACCTTGAAATTTTCGACCTGTAACTTAGGTCTTCATCAGCGAATGTAGATTAGTCAGACTGGAACTCCCTGGGGAACACTCGTTGAGCATCAAGCATGAAAATGAATTGTGTCTGAATTATTACTAGACAAAAGAGAAAAATAGGGACAGGACAGAATATCCAACGAATTATCGTTGAAGCTTAAACTCAGGAGACAGAAACAGTGCGAAACAGATGTAGTGATACTTAAGGCGGTGTTACACGAGACGATTTTTAACGACGATTTTCGCGCAACGTTGCAACAACTTGCAATATTTTGCGTTGCGAGTTTCTGACTTGGATTCAAACACTCGCAACGCGTTGCCGAAGCAAAAATTGCAGGGAAAATCGTTCCAAGTGTCATGTTACACGAGAAAGATTTTTAACGCAACGCCGTTGCGCTGAAAATCGTCGTTAATAATCGTCTCGTGTAACACCGCCTTAAGTCATCGTCTTCCATTCTTCCCCTCCCCTCACCCCCCACCTCTCCTGAAACCCTGCGCTCCAAGGATGCATCTTCGATTTCCTTGCCACTTCTATATATTTTTTGCTGTTTTGTAGAATTTTTTCTTATGTAGCTATCGTGTTCTACCTTTGTTAGAAGCTTAAAGGCGCTGTTACACTGTGCAACTTTCCCCAGCAACTTGCAATATTTTTGGCCGAGGCAAGCTGGGAGCGAGATTCAAGATGGCTCCTCAGAGCGAAATGAGAAATTGCGCATGCGCTCGTAGAAAACGTGCCTCAAAAATTGCGAGGAAAGTTGCTGGAGGGGTGATACACTGTGCAATGGCATTGCAAGTTGCTGCAATGCGCTGCGAAAAGTAGACCTGAGTTCTACTTCATGCAATGCTGCGCTCAACAACAACAACAACAACAATTGCGAGACAACCCTTGTTACACAGTGCAATCCTCCAGCAACTTGTTTCGCAACGCCGTTGCGAGACAAGTTGCTGAGAAAATTGCACAGTGTAACAGCGCCTGAATTATATTTATATTTCGTAGATAATTCTATTTAGAACAATAGTTGTAAAATTATTCAATGGGAAATAAAAACGTCAATTGTCAAATGTCATCTGATTAGTAGCTTTATATAGTTCTTGTTTGCATGTAGCCGCGCAGCTTGTGCGCTCTTATTACAGCATAAGCTTGGCTACTCGGGTGATAAACTGAACATGAGTCTTTCCAGGCGGTGCGGGAGGATGGTCGGTTGTACATTACGGTACCCAATCGCTTTCGTTAGGCTTTTTCAGTTACGTCTTCTTGTTTTACGTTACAATTGCATTTTAAGGAAGGCGGAAAGGAAAGGAAAGGAAAGGAAAGGAAAGGAAAGGAAAGGAAAGGAAAGGAAAGGAAAGGAAAGGAAAGGAAAGGAAAGGAAAGGAAAGGAAAGGAAAGGAAAGGAAAGGAAAGGAAAGGAAAGGAAAATAAAAGTGATGGAGAGAAGAGGAGAGTTTATGAACAGCATTAATACATAAACAAGTTAGAATGTAGGTGACATGCATAATTTACTTTGTTAAATTGAACACTATAATATCATGAACTTCTACCACATTTATTGGATATACATACATATATTATATACATCTGATAATGAGATTAGCCTAAAAAGTGTACAATTATACTTCCATCCGCGAGCAATGTTATCATTACGCAAATTTCACGTTGAGCAATCTCTTTCGATTCTTAAAAGTTATATTAACCACGAGTTTAAAAAACACACAAATGAATACAACATCCATTTGTGTGGTATTGAATATAAACTGAAATCCTTAGTTTTTGCATCGAATAAACATCTTGACTTTATAACTGAACCAAGTCAAATGTAATGCCCTATTCCCTAGGAAACAAGGACAAGGAATGAATTTATTACCTCTTGGTACAAATTAAAAATGTTTTTACTATGTAATATTTAAATTGTCGTTACTACTGCTTATCTGCTGCTGCTGCTGCTGCTGCTCCTGTTACTGGTTCCCCGGCATAAGGTCCCAGGGGATTCTAATGGATAGTCTCCCCTGTCTGTTTTCTTCTCCTCTTCTAGCTAGACTTGGATTAAGATGGTATTGAAAAACATCATTGATTTCATGTTTTATTTCATGTTGCTTATCGAAGCTGACTTAGTTTCCCGGCATAGAATAGACTCACTCTCAAAGTATATCTTTATGTTTTATGTATTTATTGGTGTACAAAGTAACTTATTGTACAATATTACAACACAGTTGTTTAATTATCTTTAAATATTAATGATAAAATTCATTTTCTTTTGCTCCATAATTTTCAGACCTCTTGTTGGGTTGATCAGGTGCTGTTGGAATCGATCATGTCATGGGTCGCTGTCTGCGTTTTATGCTCCGTGCAAAATTCATGCGGTCATCGTAGCTGTCATCGAGCTCACGGTCATACTGTAAGAATATCAACAAAAATAATGAAATATTAGAAATCATTATTTCAAGGATAACAACTCGACACTTGTTACAATCCAGGAAAATGTATTTATTGTAGTAAAAGAATGAGGTTTGTTAGCAAAGAAACTCGTGTAAAAGGGCGTTTCCTGAGTTTGTATAGGTGGTTTTACAGAATGACTACTAAGCATCGCTTCACTAGCACTAAGAAACGCTTTCACTCAAAAAGCATCTTCGATAAAACGAAAAAGAAAGGATGGTTGAGCTGTACCTTGTTGTAGTCATATCTAAATCTGCTTGTTCTCTTGCCCGCTTTAGTCCAAGGTCCATTCTCAGCTGAGACAGTAAGGATTGGAAGAGCAACCAAAAGCACAGCCACCAAAAAGAACAAGACCTCTTGAGTTCATTGTGTACACTATTCTAGTGTCTTAGCTCTGTGGTATATTTATACCTAATACATTGGGAAAATTATTCAATTTGATACTATACAGCTGCTAGCTTCACAATTCTACAACAACTAACGCTATTAACTGCAAGGCAGTTTATGACAGTTCTTTGAGTGACTGCACCTAAACGTACTAACAAATTTAAGAGAAGATATCAGCCGATAGACAAGCCGATAACAACTTTTTACTTTAAAGTCACCGATTAAAATATCCTCCTTTTTTGAAATAATTTTTGTTGCGTTGCACCTTTCGAGGCTGAGTACAGAGTTTTACTGCGTGTTCATCTCTGCAGCGGAACAGTTGCGTTTAACAATTGCAGGAGAAGCAAGAATTGAGTTCTAATTCTGCAACCTCTTCTGCAACTTCATTTGGGCGCAACTGATTCAAGCTACAATAAACCCTACTCTGATCTTATGACATGTCATACCTAAACTACCACATTCTCTTTCAAAATTTCTTTTCATATTTTAAAAAATATTAAAACTCCTTCGAGAATACTAAGACAATAGTGAAAACTACATAACAAAAGAAGCTAACGAAAATATCTTGGAAGTAAAGGTATGAAACGCTACATGGTAACGGCGTTGCGAAACAAGTTGCTGGAGGATTGCACAGTGCAACAGGAGTTGTCTCGCAATTTTTTTGTTGCGCGTAGCGTTGCACGAAGTAGAACTCAGGGGCCGGTTGTACGAAGGGTGAATAGCGCTATCCAGTGGATAAATCCTTATCCAGCGGATAAAATCTATACAAAATCTATACAGTGGATAACTCTTATCCAGTGGATAACTTTATCCAACCTTCGTACAACCGGGCCCAGGTCCACTTTTCCCAACGCATTGCAGCAACTTGCAATGCCATTGCACAGTGTATCACCCCTCCAACAACTTTCCTCGCAATTTTTGAGGCACGTTTTCTACGAGCGCATGCGCAATTTTTCATTTCGCTCTGAGGAGCTCTGGGTACGAGTAAAATATTGCAAGTTGCTGGGGAAAATTGCACAGTGTAACAGCGCCTTAAGGGAATATTTAGCCAACACTGTTCGCTTGCGTACCAAACGAACAGCCGAAATCAGACAGGTATCACTGGACAAAGTTTCGTCCAGCTAATTATAATTAGTTTAGAGAAGGACTATGGAATTCAGGTTGGTGACAATTTAAACGTCCTTCTTGTCTCCGGTTAACAGCTCGAAATTACTCCCAAATCAAAACTTAACAAGATCAGTCAAAGTAAACTCGATGCCTGTGTCTTCCTTCTGCACGACCCAAAAGCAGCACGGGAAGTTATACAGATTTCGGGACCATCTCCATGGATTTCCTGATTTAGATATATATCATATATTGTAAAACATGGACTGGACTGGACTGGACTGGACCGAAAATCTGTAAAACATAGACTGGACTGAGAAAGTCTGTAAAACATGGACTGGACTGAAAAAAAAATCTGTAAAACATGGACTGGACTTAAAAAAAAATCTGTAAAACATGGACTGGACTGAGAAAAAATCTGTAAAACATGGACTGGACTGAAAACAAAAATCTGTAAAACATGGACTGGACTGAGAAAAATCTGTAAAACATGGACTTGGCCGAAAAAATATTTTTGCATGTGAGATATAATACCCATGATGATAGAAGGCCAAAGGTCATACTAGTAGCTGCTGACAGACAAATTGACAGTGATCAGATAGGGACGGACCATTTGATCCGGCATCACCCGGTGATGGACAACAACAAGCTCCTATTTTATTTTTCAAATTACTGGGCTTACAAAAGTTTTATTTCTTTACTTTTAGTTAGCCGATTCAATAAAGGTCTTTAGTTCTGCGCTGGTTGCACCACAGGCAACCAGCGTGCGCTTCGATGAGCGTCGTGTTAAAAATTTTATTAACGCCGGACAACATGTCAATCGCTCTTACCCTAGCGGCAACTTATCTAAATGTCTTTTTTAAGCCGATATTGGGCTCGCTTTCACTTGGGCACGAGTGAACGCAGGGGTGCGTCTAGTTGACTGATAACTGAACATATTTAACTAGAGAAAGAAGGAATAAGGCATTACATTTACCAGAAGAGGGATTTTTTTTCGCTCAAAGGGTAAAAAGGATAGGAAATAACTTATCTAATGTAGTTGACGTCATCTATTCAACAATAAGACTATAAAAGAACTTTAGACAGCAGACAATACATTGAATACGGAATAATTGTCCGGCTGACGATAACATTTTGTGACGTTTTATATAATGAAGCAATGATGAAATAACTTTAATTGTTTAAAAAAAGACTTTGATTTTAGTATTAAGTTTTTGCACCTTACATGCACCATGCGCTGTACCTCTATGTACAATTCAATCCACGAGTTACCTACGCCATTGACGGCTTGATCTTGTCACTTATCAGGTCGTAGCTCAGACGTTTTACGCTTTATAAGTTGAAAGCATTTCAGAATTATTATTTGTTGTATAAGCTTTGAATAATATATATACTTTTCTTTAAATACGCACCAACAAGAACGAATCTAAGCTCGATTTGTGAAATACACGCGCAAAACTGTTCAGTAAACAAAATGAAGTTCTAAAATGACTGATAAGAGTGAAGTTGCGACGCATGCGCAATAGTATTACTGTAGTCACCTCACATGAGCTAGTGTAGTCGATCCAGTCTCTTTTTACCCTGTCCTCGGGCAAAACAGAGTCCATATGAGCGCATGCGTTTGATGTTGAATTGAGAATTGAGAAAAAGAATTGATAATTCTTCAGAACATCCATTATTTAATATATTACCCAGAAAGATACGCACTGAAAACAATCTTAGGAATTATAATGCAAGAAAATCCCATGGTTAATAAAAGGCGCCTTTAATAATCGCCCTGCATTTTTATATAATTTAGGTGTTTAAATAATATAGGAAAATTCATTGGATGACGAGCTGAGGGAATTCCACGTTGAATTTCACGAGAAAAACGATATCGCACGAGTCGCGAAGCGAATAGTTTTCTATCTTGCTGGTTTTTTTGGTTATGTTTTGAATGCCTTTTACCGGTGTTTTTTGGATAATTCGTTCTGACAACTTCAGTTGAAAATAAATCGCTCAAACAAATCTATTGGACTGTGTATTTCTGTTGTTTTGTTTTCAAAAACATCTATGACTGCATCCGGATATAATCTATTTTTTATGTTTTGAAATATAAAGTGATCATTTTTTTCTACTGAAAGGATAAAAGTAATGTCGAAGTTGTCGAAAAACACCAGACCACGAAAACTATTATCATGTCTGAGTAGCAAGCAGTTGATAGTTAGGGGAACACAATTTTCGACTTTACTTAACTTACTTTTTCCGCAGTGTCAATGAAATGCTTCAGACCATTTTCCCCGACAAACAAGTGTTGTTTTGCCATTCATGAGATCGACATTCCTCCAGGACAATGTTTACATGGTTTCCAGTTCCAATTGCAGTCATATAAAGTACATTTTCCAGTAGTTTGACAATAATTTTGTTCCTCAAATACTCGACACGAGGTTGAAGCAAAGTAACTGGTTTGCAAGTGAGACGATTTTCATTCACGACTACAGCTTCATTCTCATTCGCTGGCTATTTTTGTATACTTGCTCTTGAATGGCTTGCCGTACGCTTTGAAAAAATGGACAAAATCTTCTCTATCTATTTTTTCTATGTCCGCTATGGGATTCAAGGAAAATTCATTTCCCGACTCGGGAATTCCACGTTGAATTTCACTCGAAAAAACGATATATCGCACTCGTCGCTTCGCGACTCGTGCGATATCGTTTTTCTCGTGAAATTCAACGTGGAATTCCCTCGTCAGCCAATGAATTTTCCTATAATATAGTATTAGTCTAGTACCGTTTTTATCTATTGTTTTAGACTTTAGATTTTAATTACCAATTTTTATATTTTTAGTTTATATTTTTGTAAGTATAGGTATGTTTATTAACTATACAATAAAAACATTATCATTATTATTATATAATAATTGCTGCGAGCGAAGCGAGTAGCCTCCTATTCGGAACACAGTGTAATCTGTGGATGTCACTAGACGAACATGCGATACATATGATCAGCGGTTCAAGTCCATACCGTATCGAGAGTCGATTCAAGGATGTCACTAGACGAACACGCGATACATACGATCAGCGATTCACATCTTTTCCTAAATAAACTAGCTTTTTAAAATCAGTTAGTTTTATAATCACTGCCAACGCTAGCCGTTTGTGATTGTTTGAAAAATTGCTTTACTCAAAGTGCTAAATATTTTGAACTGTGTGTGTCCGCGACACTGATCGTGGAGAATTATGTTCTGTATATAGTTCAATATTAAAGGTCAACTAGCAGTGTTCGTCACACAACGCACAGGAGATAGACAAGAAACATTTGATATGGCAGAGAAAGCGGTGTACTTTCGTGAGTTTTAGGGGAACAGTTCTGCTAACGTGGATATACCACTAGCTGTTTTCTGCTCGCAGCACTTCACTTTCTATTAGAAATAGCTAGTTATTATTATGTATAAAGGTCCCGGATGTTCTCAGAAGGGTTCCCAGATTTGAACAGTTTGGATTTCTAGTGGTCTTTGCTGCAAAGCATTATATGTAGCGATTTTCGAGCAAGTAAAAAAAAAGCATCAATCACTTGGAGTTGAGTCCTCATTGGAGAAAAACCCTTGTATTTCTCCAAAGTGGATAAATTTGTGGGGGAGATCTGCCACATCCTCTTAAAACTGTGAGCTGCTTTGCACGGGAATACAGCTTTATTGGCGATCGCTCAAAATGCCACCACAAGTAAAAACTTTCTATTTACCTAAACAATGACATACAAATATATAAATAATATTTTGTAAAGAAGTATTATCACGAAATGATGAGAAACAGTATGAGAAATTCGACGATTATTAACAACAAATTTAGGTCGAATTGAAGCAGAAGTTTCCTGAACGCTCAGGGAGTTAAGGTGATGTTACAAGGGTCGATTCGCAACAACAATTTTCCGCGCAACACTTGGTCAAATTGATAATTTTAGTTAAAAGTTGTTAGAATTCATATTAAACGTTTGCAACTTGTTCACTAAGCAAAAAATATTGCTAAAATAGCTGCGTTTTGTATTTTCCACGGCATAATCTTTATGGGCAATATTTTTTGGGCGGAAATCGTTGTTGCGAATCGACCCGTGTAACATCACCTTTGGACTCCCTCGCAGCCGTGTTTTGCCTCGTCCGAATAATGACGATGGAGCGTTGCGTGACGAGACTAACGGCTATGAGGGGAGTGCATGGGGGAGGGAGAAACTGTGCGTATTTGTATGGATATTGAGGTAGTTAGGGATTAGGTTTACGACTATGTTTACGATTTTATTCTTGCTAAAACTACTTTAATTTTACTTTCAATAGGTGATTGAGTAACAAACCATTTTACCTTTGTTTTTGTGCGCGCTACATCTTCTGTCCCCCACCCCCTAAGTATCAGTTAACTTCTGCTCTATACTACTAAATATTGAATTCAAGCGAAGTGTCTTCCCTTGTGTAAATATATAGTAAGAGGGATTTGGTTTTTGTAAAGCCCGGTTTTCACTTCGACGGAAGCAGAAGCGGAAGCAACATACGCAGACTCAGAGGTGTACTGCTCATTAGCAGCGCTTGTCTTTTCTCACACCTAGGTGATAAACGCGATACTGAGTCTGCTTATGTTGCTTCCACTTCTGCTTCCGTCGAAGTGAAAATTGCTTCAAAACATGAGGAAACGTAAATGAATAATGATCAAGGTATTTCTTAGTTTTAAAGGTTTGTTTGAGGTTTTAAGAAGCGTTTTAGAAACGATATGTTTTGGATCTTAGAAGGCTTAGAAGGCTTCATACCGAAGAAGACCACAGGAATCCCAAACTCGTACCCAGAGTCTAAGTTCCTGGTCAGTGACCAAGCAACAAAAGGCCAAGACAGTTATTCGAAGCACTCTGATTGGTTGAGAGAACAGTAGAAGAGGCGTTTAAATTCTGCATTCTTCGCATATTTTGAGAATCGATATTTCCTGGAATTATCCTAAATTATTATTTCCAGAAAGATTTTCGATAGTGCGCTATACAAAGGTCTCAGTGCGCATTGTGACTATGAAAGAAATTAAATGGTTATGAAAAGAAATTAAAAATGTATATAGATATATGTGAACTTAAGGTTGTCTTGGAAATAAATAAGTCTTATAACCAGAGATTTAAATCGTTCAAGTGTGGGAGCAGTCTTAATGTTATCAGGCGATAAGTTCTACAGCTTCGAAGCGGCAGCGGAGAACGATCTTTCACCACAAGTAGATGATTTTGACAGACTTGGTGGTTGTATTTCAGCTCATGCCTAAAGGATATATAAGCAGGCAATGAGATTTAGTGCAGTTTGAATAGGAGATTTGTGAGCTGTTTGTCGTTGAAGTGTGTATATTCGAAGAGCGCCATTGGACTAGCGATTCAAATTCACTTGAGAGACTTCAAAACGTAAAATAAACCACACAAATGACTCAATAAAAAGCACAATAACAAACTCTGGATCAGGGAATTTCTGTTTCAAATAGAGCGATTTTGAAGCCAAGACAGGTAACCCAAACACTGTCATGCGCAGTTAAGCCCAGTCCGTGAATAGCGGACTAAACATTTTTAGTATAAAAAACCGTTTTTGATGGTCATGTCATTATTACATCAACATTTTTGAACGGTCTTTACACTAAATTTAAGGACGGTGCCTACAAATATGAAGGTAATTTTACAGCTCCCTTATAGGCTGTTAGAATTCAAGAAAAAAACTGGGGGTCACCATGCATTTTATTGAGTTATATGTCATCAAATGTTTAAAATAAAAAAGGCATATTCTGATGACACGAAGAAAACATTATAAATTCTCCATATCTTCAATTTTGGTCTCGGACAAAAATTATACCTTCATCTTGGACGAAACTTTTGTTGTCCAAGATACTGAAAGCAGCCAATGTTATACAAAACAAATAGATTAATTAGCCATCAATTAGCCAAATAAATAATATGCTATTTAAAAACGTTTTCATGGTTTTCATAGCATTGATCAATAAGAGCATTATGCCTAAAGAGATACTCGTAGTCTAATTGTTAAATATACCACATGCACACAGCTAAGACACTATAACAGTGTTCGCAATGGGCTCAAGATGTCTGGTCGTTTTTGTGGCTGTGCTTTTCGTTGTTCTTCCCATCCTTACCGTCTCAGCGGGCGGAAACAGTTATTGGACTGTGACAAAGCCGCCTAAAAACTCTGACGAGGGCAAGAGAACAAACAAATTCAGATATGACTTCAACAAGGTACTTTACAGTTTAAACGTTTTAGCCCATTTTTTCATTTATTTCTCAGTATTACTGTTTTGGTGAAACATATGTAGATATATTTTGCATTCATACTAAAAGTCTTCTACCCCTTGTAAATCAAATGACGAAGTCCTGAGTATTTCACTGTCGTTACGTTAGCAGCTTGGGTTTACGCCCTGTTTGTACGAGTTTTTTAACGAAACGCTTAACGACCTTGTTGTTTGACTCTGAAAACAATGTCAGAACGTTGGCCTTCATTACCGTGAGAAGTATGTACACTAAGAATGAATATTTTTAAGATTTCGAGTCATTTCACATCCGATGAACATTCACACATGTATAAACAAACTTCTATATCTTATATGTCTACAAGTAAATAATTTCTAATATTTCATTGTTCTTGTTGATTATCTTATAGTACGACATCTACGATGACGACAGGTTTTTGGGCGGATCCCAAAACGCAGACAACGACCCCTATGAGTGATCAACACGATGAATTCTGAAAATCCATGAAATAAAAGCAATTTTAACATGTAATACTTAAAGATAATTCAACATCTATAATGTTGTAATATTATACAATAAGTTACTTTGTACACTAGTGAATAAATATAATATGAGCAGATATCGTGAGTCAATTGTCTATTCTATGTCGGGAAGAAGCTGAGTCAGTTAAATGCTGCTTTGGAAAGCAACATGTCAAAGCATGAATGATGTTTTCAGACAGTACTGTCGTAATTAGTCTCTTAGGTAAAAGAGAATAATACTAGGGACAGGACAGAATATCCAGAATATTCCCCGTGGAGTTTGGAATTCGAATTAGAGTGAAACAGTTGTAGTGACACTGTGTATGAACACGAACAATGACGAAAGTTTACATAGTTGTTGTTTAATTTGCATTTAGCCGCGCACTTCTGATCTTGCATGCGCACTAATTATTACATATGCTTGGCTACTTGGATGCAAAATTGATGAGTCTGTCCAAGTGCTGGGGTGATGATTTGTACATTATATTTCTTATTAGGGGAACCGTCAATTATATCTTTATGGTACTCGATGGCTTTCCTTAGCGTTTTTTGATAGTCATGCCTTCTTTGTTTTACGTTTCATTTGCATTTCTAAGGAAAGGGAAGGGAAAAGAAGGAAAGGAAAGGAAAGAAAAGGAAAGGAAAGGAAAGGAAAGGAAAGGAAAGGAAAGGAAAGGAAAGGAAAGGAAAGGAAAGGAAAGGAAAGGAAAGGAAAGGAAAGGAAAGGAAAGGAAAGGAAAGGAAAGGAAAGGAAAGGAAAGGAAAGGAAAGGAAAGGAAAGGAAAGGAAAGGAAAGGAAAGGAAAGGAAAGGCAAAGCAAGGCAAGAGTAGGGAAGGGAAGGGAATCAGAGGAGCGCGCACGAAAGAAGAAATTAAAGGAGATGAGAGGAGACAATGAGCGAATGAACGATATTAACAGATAAACAAGTCAGACAGTAAGTGACACGCACGTCCTCCTCAGTTTTTGGGTCCAGTACATCACCATAATTTAGGCTTTTTAATTGAACATCATATTATCATGAATATGTACTCATCTGTAATGACATTAATTAATTAATCTAAAAACGTACATGTGCACTTAGAACTTCCATGCCGAGCAATGTTTAGCTATGTTTATATTTCAAATTTCAAGACGAACAGCATCTCTCAGTATTAAGTAATGGATAGTCTCCCCTGTCAGTTATCTTCTACTCTACCAAACTTGGATTAAGATAGTATTGAAAAACATCATTGATTTCATGTTTTATTACATGTTGCTTATCGAAGCTGACTTAGTTTACTTTTATCTTTATTCTTGTTTTTTTTTTCTTTCTTCTTTGTAACATTTATAATTTTTATTTAGGGCACCAGTTGATAACAGTCAATTCTTGTAATTTTCTTACCCTGCTTAAATAAAAATATCTATCTATCTATCCAGGCATAGAATAGACTCACTCTCAAAGTATATCTTTATGTTTTATTTATTTATTGTTGTACAAAGTAACTTATTGTTCAATATTACAACACAGTTGTTTAACTATCTTTAAATGTTTATGCTTAAATTCCTTTCTTTTTGCGTCTGTTGATGTTCAGGTGCTGATAGAATCATGTCATGGGTCGTTGTCTGCGTTTTATTTTCCCTGCAAAATTCATGGCGTCATCGTAGCTGTCGTCGAGCTTGGGGTAATTCTGTAAGAATGTCAACAAAAGCAACGAAACATTAGAAATCAAGGATAAGAACTTGACACTTGTTACACTCTAGGAAAAATATGTCGTTATTATTTGTTAAATATACTTCTAACTGTGATGCAGGCGAATGAACGACTTTAGATCACACAGTTTTCAAAGCTAAATAAAACAAAAAGACGTTTGTTAAGCGTTAGCAGAGAAACTCATATAAAAAGGGCGTTTCCTGAGTTTGTATAGGTGGTTTTTCAGAATGACTACAAAGCATCGTCTCACTAGTACTAAGAAATACTTTCACTCAAAAAGCATCTTCGATAAAACGAAAAAGAAAGGATGGTTGAACTTTACCTTGTTGTAGTCATATCTGAATCTGCTAGTTCCCTTGCTCCATCGAGTCATAGCTCCGTTCCCAGCTGAGACGGTAAGGATTGGAAGAGCAACCAAAAGCACAGCCACCAAAACGACAAGACCTCTTGAGTTCATTGTGTACACTGTTATAGTGTCTTAGCTGTGTGGTATATTTATACCCAGTGCATTGTGAATTTTTTCAATTTAATATTTACAGCTGCTAGCTTCACAATTCTAAGTCAACTAATGCTATTAGCAACGGGCAGTTTATGTTAGTTCTGTGAGTGCCGACAGTCGGTAACGAAGAAAGCCAAGATGCTGTCGATCGTTTGTTAGTCAAGCCAATAACAAATTCTGCAGACATTTTTAAGACCCTTGTGGTTAAAATATCCGTGAAACGTTTTTCCAGTGTTTGCTTTCTTTTTGTCAGTGCACCTGTTGCCAAAAATGTGAGTTGTATTCTAGATTAATTGTCATAAACTGCTTCGACCAATTGAAAAGCATAAATTCACAATTAAAACAATCGGCAGAGAAAGACCACGGAATTCAGCTTGTGGATAAATAGATTAGCTATTCAGCCAATAGACTAGCTATGCCGAATTAAAGCAAACGGTCCCGTCTGTGCGTTTGAATTCTATTGTTTCAGAACCTTGCGCGCGCGCGCGATGGCGAAGTTACTAAACAAAGGCTCCCTGTGGAGAACTCGTGTATTTAAAGCAGTTTTTACCACAGGCAGCCCAGGCTCAACTGCTGTACGCTATCTTATGGCGCGAAAATGGAAGGCTATGGGTTCGAATCTCGATGGATTCGCTTAACTTTTTTTATGCTCTGTTTTATTTAATTATTGATTCCTCAACACTTTATACACATGACGTTGCATTAGACTCATTGTAGATAGCGTGACGGCCAAAGTCTGAATTCATTGCTGCAGGCGAATGATAAATACGCTTTTTG
Source organism: Telmatactis stephensoni (assembly GCA_029948255.1). NCBI lineage: Eukaryota > Metazoa > Cnidaria > Anthozoa > Actiniaria > Isophelliidae > Telmatactis > Telmatactis stephensoni. Next base: position 106,905 of record JALIZF010000995.1, on the reverse strand, counting down.
GGGCAAAATTGGTTTCCTGTATTGCGTGATGTTGCTGTATACTCATTGTACGTTGCATCACGATTAAAGTTTCCGCATTGTCTACTGTATTTGACGCTTTAGATCAAACGAATGATAAATATTTATCAATTAGACAACAGAAAGCCGCGCGCCCATGGCGTTATAGACGCACGAGAGAAAATATAAAGAACGATTAACAAACGTAAGAGTGGCACGAGGCGTACCCGAGTGCGACTCTAGTTTGTTAAGAGTTCTTTATATTTTCTCAAGTGCGTCTATAACGCAATGGGCAAGCGGCTTTCTGTTGTCTAATTGCTTTATAACAGAGCCTAGAACGTTAAAAGAGGAGCCGTGCAGCCCATGGGGAAATAGTTCATAGACTTTTCAGCCAATCAGAGCGCGCGTTATATGTGTCGCCATCTTGAAAACGAAGGATTTGAAAAAGACGATACGCGATGATCGACGAAGATAGTGCGCGCGCAGTGCAGCAAATGGGCAAATAGTTCATAGCTTTCTGGCCAATCGGAGCGCGCGTAAAATTGTAGCTATGTTATAAAATTCCATTACATACATGTATATAAATCTCTCATTTTATCAGTATCTGAAGTGCGTCTCAAAGTGTAAAGTCGATCGATTACAATAAATTTTACAAAAAGTCACATAGTTTTAAGGAGGCTTCCTACAATTTCTCTAGTGCTCGACCGGTCAACTTGAAATGGATGTAATTAAAAACTAACCACACCCTATTTCCATTGTTTAATGTAAGTTCTGAATTTCGGGGGAAGACCCGGGACAGGTTTTGAATTTTGAATTCAAGACCTGCATTAGGATTCTTTAGTCATTGATACACACATTTGAGAGTTTTTACCTTCAGTGCACATTTGAGATTTTAGGCACACACTAAAAGTCAGAAAGTCTTAAAATTAAAGGAATTGACTATTCTAACCTTTAAAAATTCGTAAATGATATCTTACGAATCGACCCTACCGAGCCTCGAACCCTCAACCTTAGCATCTTACGGTCCATTCACTTACCACTATGCTATTCGGTAAATCGTTGACCATGATAGAATTTTAAGAAGCTTTATCTCAACACAGTTATTGTTCGACGTTAATTTGATGCACATATAAATACTCGATATAACTTAAATCCGATGATTTGTGTTCTTATTTCCAGAATGTTTGCATTGAAACAATAAAAATAGGGTTTGGGTAGTTTTTAAACCACTTCAAACGCTGACTCGTCCCCAGTCGTCTCCTAAAACTCTAAGAAAGCGCGTGCAAAGAGTCAAGGGTAAAAAGAAAAAATCGCAAAGGATCAAGGAAAGGGGAGAGAGAGGAGGAGGAGACGGCGTCTCGCTTCTCTCCCCCTTCCCATGATCCCCTGCCCTTTTTTGAGTACAAGTCCCTGCCTTTGCTTTTCGAGCGAGACGACTGGGGACGAGTCAGCTTCAAACGCACGGGCTCGGGTTTGCATTGAAATTTCGGGTTCGCCCTAGCGTTTGAACCTTTGTTTCTTACATGAAAGCACAGTTATGAACTTTCATCCACTTACTACATAAAGACTGAAATTCTTAATGGTATGTGTTTTATTTACATCGGGGCTAAAAGTTATTTTGCGAAAGTTGGAACTGATTTTTTCTCGTTCTTTAATTTTGAGTCACCAAATTTAATAGTTTTAATAAGTCTTTCGCGATTTATTCAAAATCCCTTTGATAAAACTTTCTGATTTTGAGTTGGTTAACTGTGCAAGAAAGTGAAGTTTAACACCCATATAGCCATTTTTCTAGAGCTCATCGAAAACGGGAGATATTTTAGGAAAACTGAATTCAATGATCTTTGTTTTTCGTTGCCATAGCAACGTGTCATGGAAAAAAATAGCATTAATCAATTCTTCAATCCCTCCTTAGTATCTTGTGTGAAAATCATTTTGATCAGACAAAATGTAAGTTGACCAATAATTCTCGAAAATAAAATTGGAAGTTTTGTCAAAATCGATCACCAAAATACTACTGATAAACACCTTAAAGCTAGTTCATAAAAAATGAATCGCACCTTGTGGCGGATAAAGAATACTTTTGTATTACAGAAATCTGACAAAGAACATGTAAATGTTGTTTTGGTTGATGTGCATAAATATCTGTCGATTTAGCGGAAATATTTAGAGTAGTCTGTGTAAATAAAGCAAAGTGTCGATTCTGTCACCGCAGAAATGTTAGCGATATGATGTAGCTTCTGTAGCTGTCTCGGTGATTTTACCTCTTTGAAGAACGTTCTGCGAATACAACTTATCGTCTTGCATGAAAAGCTCGTAAAAGAACATTGCGTTTCCCTAGATACATCACTTAGCATTTTGTGACCTTGATGCATTCTAGTAACATAACAACTTGATAAATAATTGTGAATATCAATGGTTTACCTCGAAAAAAACCCCAGCTGGATCCTAATTCATATAATGTCGCCATGCTGTTTCACACATATAACAAACGCAAAAACACAACTAAATCCACCTATCTCGCAACTGCTCGTAACCAGATGTTGCGTGGTGAGTGCAGTTGTCATCTTGGCATCATTTTAAGTGATAAATCACTGACCATTAATTCCCATGATTCCAAACATATTTCGATGACGTCACGAATCATCGTTCACTCTACATGTCTACATACACGCCAAAAGTCGAGTTCAGAGCTGGTCTATAAACACGCCGCGCATGTCACACAGGAATCCCACTGCAAGATTAGTGTCGCTGCGAGCGAAGCGAGCAGCAATAAATATTATTCTAATACATATTTCTATTATAATTTGTTTTGCGTTTTTCTTTACAGTGGCAAATGATAAGTGTTGCATTATTGTCGAAAGCAATCGAAAAGCAAGATAAGCACTTCGCTACGACTCGTGTTCCTAAAAGCTTGATTTTCTTGTATTCTCCAAAGTGTGTTTATATCACAGTACAGCGAGACTTTTAGAGTGGTTTTCGTATGAGTGGGAACACTGTACGGTTACGATACGATACGGTTACGGCATGAATTTCGAATGTTTTTATAGACATTACGGCACTGACACGGTCACGGTACGGCACGGTAAGTTTCCCACTCATACGAAAACGACTCTATATCGCTTTTAAAAACATTCTCGTATTATTCACAAGATATTTCATGTTCTATAGATAGCATGTTGACATATTACGGAATTGCTCATTATAGATAGGCAGACAGTATATACATATGTAGCTTATAGAGTACTTTCGCTGGATGACCAGACGGTCAGCCAATCAGAGCAAAGCTTTCCCTTTTTGGAATATTCAGGTATGATGGCCGTCTGGACATAGGGAGAGGCTACGCAGCACTGATGTAATATAGTCATGAAAATAAAATGAATACAAATAAAACAATAGATATAGAACAATACATTTATAGATTTTATGAATATATCGGTACATCAATTAACAAGGTTTTCATCTTTTCGCGCGGCGCTCTTGGAATGATAAACGCATTTTCTTACCCTAACCCCAACCCATTTAAACAAAAACCTGGAATAAATCAACGAGAACACCTAATACAAAGTGTTTCCAGATGAAAATAAAAGGTTAGGTTTGTTGTGAAGTAATCTTGGAGAGAGTAATCTTTTTTTCAAAAAGTCAAATGCCTGATACCTTGTACGATCCAGTTTCTTAACAAAACACTTAACAAGCTTTTCATTTTTGACTCTGAAAACAATCTAACGTTGATCTTCATTACCGTGAGAAGTATGCGCACTTAGATTGAACAACTCTAGGATTTCAAGTCATTCCACACTCATCTGCGAGTATTTTGTGTTGGTGATGAGAATTGTAAAGAGATTAAACTTTTGATCACAACACAATTTTGTTACCTTGAAATTTTCGACCTGTAACTTAGGTCTTCATCAGCGAATGTAGATTAGTCAGACTGGAACTCCCTGGGCAACACTCGTTGAGCATCAAGCACGAAAATGAATTGTGTCTGAATTATTATTAGACAAAAGAGAAAAATAGGGACAGGACAGAATATCCAACGAATTATCGTTGAAGCTTAAACTCAGGAGACAGAAACAGTGCGAAACAGATGTAGTGATACTTAAGGCGGTGTTACACGAGACGATTTTTAACGACGATTTTCGCGCAACGTTGCAACAACTTGCAATATTTTGCGTTGCGAGTTTCTGGCTTGGATTCAAAAACTCACAACGCGTTGCCGAAGCAAAAATTGCAGGGAAAATCGTTCCAAGTGTCATGTTACACGAGAAAGATTTTTAACGCAACGCCGTTGTGCTGAAAATCGTCGTTAATAATCGTCTCGTGTAACACCGCCTTAAGTCATCGTCTTTCATTCTTCCCCTCCCCTCCCCTCACCCCCTCACCCCCCCCCCCCCCCCCCCACCTCCTCCTGAAACCCTGCGCTCCCAAGGATGCATCTTCGATTTCCTTGCCACTTCTATATATTTTGTGCTGTTTTGTAGAATTTTTTCTTATGTAGCTATCGTGTTCTACCTTTGTTAGAAGCTTAAAGGCGCTGTTACACTGTGCAACTTTCCCCAGCAACTTGCAATATTTTTGGCCGAGGCAAGCTGGGAGCGAGATTCAAGATGGCTCCTCAGAGCGAAATGAGAAATTGCGCATGCGCTCGTAGAAAACGTGCCTCAAAAATTGCGAGGAAAGTTGCTGGAGGGGTGATACACTGTGCAATGGCATTGCACGTTGCTGCAATGCGCTGCGAAAAGTAGACCTGAGTTCTACTTCATGCAATGCTGCGCTCAACAACAACAACAACAACAATTGCGAGACAACCCTTGTTACACAGTGCAATCCTCCAGCAACTTGTTTCGCAACGCCGTTGCGAGACAAGTTGCTGAGAAAATTGCACAGTGTAACAGCGCCTGAATTATATTTATATTTCGTAGATAATTCTATTTAGAACAATAGTTGTAAAATTATTCAATGGGAAATAAAAACGTCAATTGTCAAATGTCATCTGATTAGTAGCTTTATATAGTTCTTGTTTTGCATGTAGCCGCGCAGCTTGTGCGCTCTAATTACAGCATAAGCTTGGCTACTCGGGTGATAAACTGAACATGAGTCTTTCCAGGCGGTGCGGGAGGATGGTCGGTTGTACATTACGGTACCCAATCGCTTTCGTTAGGCTTTTTCAGTTACGTCTTCTTGTTTTACGTTACAATTGCATTTTAAGGAAGGCGGAAAGGAAAGGAAAGGAAAGGAAAGGAAAGGAAAGGAAAGGAAAGGAAAGGAAAGGAAAGGAAAGGAAAGGAAAGGAAAGGAAAGGAAAGGAAAGGAAAGGAAAGGAAAGGAAAGGAACGGAAAGGAAAGGAAAGGAAAGGAAAGGAAAGGAAAGGAAAATGAAAGTGATGGAGAGAAGAGGAGAGTTTATGAACAGCATTAATACATAAACAAGTTAGAATGTAGGTGACATGCATAATTTACTTTGTTAAATTGAACACTATAATATCATGAACTTCTACCACATTTATTGGATATACATACATATATTATATACATCTGATAATGAGATTAGTCTAAAAAATGTACAATTATACTTCCATCCGCGAGCAATGTTATCATTACGCAAATTTCAAATTTCAAACGTTGAGCAATCTCTTTCGATTCTTAAAAGTTATATTAACCACGAGTTTAAAAAACATACAAATGAATACAACATCCATTTGTGTGGTATTCAATATAAACTCATGAAATCCTTAGTTTTTGCATCGAATAAACATCTTGACTTTATAACTGAACCAAGTCAAATGTAATGCCCTATTCCCTAGGAAACAAGGACAAGGAATGAATTTATTACCTCTTGGGACAAATTAAAAATGTTTTTACTATGTAATATTTAAATTGTCGTTACTACTGCTTATCTGCTGCTGCTGCTGCTGCTCCTGTTACTGGTTCCCCGGCATAAGGTCCCAGGGGATTCTAATGGATAGTCTTCCCTGTCTGTTTTCTTCTCCTCTTCTGATCTAGACTTGGATTAAGATGGTATTGAAAAACATCATTGATTTCATGTTTTATTTCATGTTGCTTATCGAAGCTGACTTAGTTTCCCGGCATAGAATAGACTCACTCAATGTATATCTTCATGTTTTATTTATTTATTAGTGTACAAATGTACAATATTACAACACAGTTGTTGAATTATCTTTAAATATCAATAATAAAATTCATTTTCTTTCGCTCCATAATTTTCAGACCTCTTGTTGGGTTGATCAGGAGCTGTTGGAATCATGTCATGGGTCGCTGTCTGCGTTTTATGCTCCGTGCAAAAATATTGCGGTCCTCGTAGCGGTCATCGAGCTCACGGTCATACTGTAAGAATATCAACAAAAACAATGAAATATTAGAAATCATTATTTCAAGGATAACAACTCGACACTTGTTACAATCCAGGAAAATGTATTTATTGTAGTAAAAGAATGAGGTTTGTTAGCAAAGAAACTCGTGTAAAAGGGCGTTTCCTGAGTTTGTATAGGTGGTTTTACAGAATGACTACTAAGCATCGCTTCACTAGCACTAAGAAACGCTTTCACTCAAAAAGCATCTTCGATAAAACGAAAAAGAAAGGATGGTTGAGCTGTACCTTGTTGTAGTCATATCTAAATCTGCTTGTTCTCTTGCCCGCTTTAGTCCAACCTCCATTCCCAGCTGAGACAGTAAGGATTGGAAGAGCAACCAAAAGCACAGCCACCAAAACGACAAGACCTCTTGAGCTCATTGTGTACACTATTTTAGTGTCTTAGCTCTGTGGTTTATTTATACCTAATACATTGGGAAAATTATTCAATTTGATACTATACAGCTGCTAGCTTCACAATTCTACAACAACTAACGCTATTAACTGCAAGGCAGTTTATGACAGTTCTTTGAGTGACTGCACCTAAACGTACTAACAAATTTAAGAGAAGATATCAGCCGATAGACAAGCCGATAACAACTTTTTACTTTAAAGTCACCGATTAAAATATCCTCCTTTTTTGAAATAATTTTTGTTGCGTTGCACCTGTCGAGGCTGAGTACAGAGTTTTACTGCGTGTTCATCTCTGCAGCGGAACAGTTGCGTTTAACAATTGCAGGAGAAGCAAGAATTGAGTTCTAATTCTGCAACCTCTTCTGCAACTTCATTTGGGCGCAACTGATTCAAGCTACAATAAACCCTACTCTGATCTTATGACATGTCATACCTAAACTACCACATTCTCTTTCAAAATTTCTTTTCATATTTTAAAAAATATTAAAACTCCTTCGAGAATACTAAGACAATAGTGAAAACTACATAACAAAAGAAGCTAACGAAAATATCTTGGAAGTAAAGGTATGAAACGCTACATGGTAACGGCGTTGCGAAACAAGTTGCTGGAGGATTGCACAGTGCAACAGGAGTTGTCTCGCAATTTTTTTGTTGCGCGTAGCGTTGCACGAAGTAGAACTCAGGGGCCGGTTGTACGAAGGGTGAATAGCGCTATCCAGTGGATAAATCCTTATCCAGCGGATAAAATCTATACAAAATCTATGCAGTGGATAACTCTTATCCAGTGGATAACTTTATCCAACCTTCGTACAACCGGGCCCAGGTCCACTTTTCCCAACGCATTGCAGCAACTTGCAATGCCATTGCACAGTGTATCACCCCTCCAACAACTTTCCTCGCAATTTTTGAGGCACGTTTTCTACGAGCGCATGCGCAATTTTTCATTTCGCTCTGAGGAGCTCTGGGTACGAGTAAAATATTGCAAGTTGCTGGGGAAAATTGCACAGTGTAACAGCGCCTTAAGGGAATATTTAGCCAACACTGTTCGCTTGCGTACCAAACGAACAGCCGAAATCAGACAGGTATCACTGGACAAAGTTTCGTCCAGCTAATTATAATTAGTTTAGAGAAGGACTATGGAATTCAGGTTGGTGACAATTTAAACGTCCTTCTTGTCTCCGGTTAACAGCTCGAAATTACTCCCAAATCAAAACTTAACAAGATCAGTCAAAGTAAACTCGATGCCTGTGTCTTCCTTCTGCACGACCCAAAAGCAGCACGGGAAGTTATACAGATTTCGGGACCATCTCCATGGATTTCCTGATTTAGATATATATCATATATTGTAAAACATGGACTGGACTGGACTGGACTGGACCGAAAATCTGTAAAACATAGACTGGACTGAGAAAGTCTGTAAAACATGGACTGGACTGAAAAAAAAATCTGTAAAACATGCATGGACTGGACTTAAAAAAAAATCTGTAAAACATGGACTGGACTGAGAAAAAATCTGTAAAACATGGACTGGACTGAAAACAAAAATCTGTAAAACATGGACTGGACTGAGAAAAATCTGTAAAACATGGACTTGGCCGAAAAAATATTTTTGCATGTGAGATATAATACCCATGATGATAGAAGGCCAAAGGTCATACTAGTAGCTGCTGACAGACAAATTGACAGTGATCAGATAGGGACGGACCATTTGATCCGGCATCACCCGGTGATGGACAACAACAAGCTCCTATTTTATTTTTCAAATTACTGGGCTTACAAAAGTTTTATTTCTTTACTTTTAGTTAGCCGATTCAATAAAGGTCTTTAGTTCTGCGCTGGTTGCACCACAGGCAACCAGCGTGCGCTTCGATGAGCGTCGTGTTAAAAATTTTATTAACGCCGGACAACATGTCAATCGCTCTTACCCTAGCGGCAACTTATCTAAATGTCTTTTTTAAGCCGATATTGGGCTCGCTTTCACTTGGGCACGAGTGAACGCAGGGGTGCGTCTAGTTGACTGATAACTGAACATATTTAACTAGAGAAAGAAGGAATAAGGCATTACATTTACCAGAAGAGGGATTTTTTTTCGCTCAAAGGGTAAAAAGGATAGGAAATAACTTATCTAATGTAGTTGACGTCATCTATTCAACAATAAGACTATAAAAGAACTTTAGACAGCAGACAATACATTGAATGCGGAATAATTGTCCGGCTGACGATAACATTTTGTGACGTTTTATATAATGAAGCAATGATGAAATAACTTTAATTGTTTAAAAAAAGACTTTGATTTTAGTATTAAGTTTTTGCACCTTACATGCACCATGCGCTGTACCTCTATGTACAATTCAATCCACGAGTTACCTACGCCATTGACGGCTTGATCTTGTCACTTATCAGGTCGTAGCTCAGACGTTTTACGCTTTATAAGTTGAAAGCATTTCAGAATTATTATTTGTTGTATAAGCTTTGAATGATATATATACTTTTTAACTCGTGGATTGCAAATCCACGAGTTATAGTGAGGGGTCAGAATATGCAAATGTGTCACTCACTCGCAAATGTGTTAACACTATGGCACTGCGCATGCTCGATGCAATTGACCGCAGGCCGAAAGTAATGTGGGCTCTGGTTACGAGATTAAAGGAAATATGTTTTTTTATTCCGGGACTCCCGAAGGACTCCCGCACAGGTCACCGATATTTGCTTTTCACGATTTATGTAGAAATCAGACTAGAGAAAATGTATATTTTGTTAAGAACAGAAATATACAGAACTATACAGAACATATGTTTCAAAATCGCTAGCTAGAGGAAGGAAAATCAGTGAGTTTTACTGTCGTTACTATTATTAGGCAGATAAACGTGTCAGTTCAATATGCCATAAATAGTTTGATAGTCGAGTCAAATAATAGTGCCGGAGAACACATCAGCTCTAGAATACAAACTGAACATTATAGCTAGCATTGACTAGCGTTGACTAGAAACACTCCCGGCAGACATGTTCAATACACACGAAAAACTGATATACAGACGTTGTTTAAAGAAGAAGAAGCTTTTTAGATCATTAAATTCCTAGTAGTAGTACAAGCTCTTTCAGGAGTAAAACCATCGAAGTACCGAAGCAAGTTTAGACATGATGACTTACGCAATAGAACTGATCGCACTGCAGTCGATAGCCAGACTTTGTACATCACTATCAAGCGACAAAAATCTCTTCAAGTGCAACATCAAAGTAATCCAACCTTTAAGTGTTCGTACTCTATCATCACAAGAGTCAAAGTAGATAAACGAAAACATTTTGAAAGCCGCCGTCCCGAGCGCCGTGAACTCAGAAGGCCTTGAGTCCGCTAGCCGAAAACAGCAACAAAAAGACGTATTGAGTTAGTTTATTGGCTTAGTGTTTTGTAAAGTGATTTCTTTTATATTTATAGCGACATTTTGCTACAGAAACTGTACAGAGCACAGAGAGAAGCATTTTTGCATTTGTTTTGTAACCACACTCTGACAATAAATATACAAAATTCACCAGAAGAAATCATACAATTTCTGGATGGTGCAATGGATATGCCCTTGGCTTCACAAGCGAGAGGAGCGGGTTCAAATCCCTGCCCGGCGGTGAATTCTTTTTTTCACTTTTTTTTCCTCTTTAACAGATTTTTTTTCTTTTATTGCTAATGACTCTTTCTTTGCTAAAGAAATTATTGATTTATTGATTTAGACTTTTGTCTTCAAATGAAAACTCGCTATTTTACTAAAATAATATTGTTTGGGCTTCCTGTGGTCATTTCGGTCAATCCACGAGTTACTTCGCCATTGGCGGTTTGATCTTTAAATACGCACCAACAAGAACGAATCTAAGCTCGATTTGTGAAATACACGCGCAAAACTGTTCAGTAAACAAAATGAAGTTCTAAAATGACTGATAAGAGTAAAGTTGCGACGCATGCGCAATAGTATTACTGTAGTCACCTCACATGAGCTAATGTAGTCGATCCAGTCTCTTTTTACCCTGTCCTCGGGCAAAACAGAGCGCATGCGTGTGATGTTGAGTTGAGAATTGAGAAGAAGAATTGATAATTCTTCAGAACATCCATTATTTAATATATTACCCAGAAAGATACGCACTGAAAACAATCTTAGGAATTATAATGCAAGAAAATCCCATGGTTAATAAAAGGCGCCTTTAATAATCGCCCTGCATTTTTATATAATTTAGGTGTTTAAATAATATAGGAAAATTCATTGGATGACGAGGGGAATTCCACGTTCAAATTTCACGAGAAAAACGATATCGCACGAGTCGCGAAGCGAATCAGTTTTCTATCTTGCTGGTTTTTTTGGTTATGTTTTGAATGCCTTTTACCGGTGTTTTTTGGATAATTCGTTCTGACAACTTCAGTTGAAAATAAATCGCTCAAACAAATCTATTGGACTGTGTATTTCTGTTGTTTTGTTTTCAAAAACATCTATGACTGCATCCGGATATAATCTATTTTTTATGTTTTGAAATATAAAGTGATCATTTTTTTCTACTGAAAGGATAAAAGTAATGTCGAAGTTGTCGAAAAACACCAGACCACGAAAACTATTATCATGTCTGAGTAGCAAGCAGTTGATAGTTAGGGGAACACAATTTTCGACTTTACTTAACTTACTTTTTCCGCAGTGTCAATGAAATGCTTCAGACCATTTTCCCCGACAAACAAGTGTTGTTTTGCCATTCATGAGATCGACATTCCTCCAGGACAATGTTTACATGGTTTCCAGTTCCAATTGCAGTCATATAAAGTACATTTTCCAGTAGTTTGACAATAATTTTGTTCCTCAAATACTCGACACGAGGTTGAAGCAAAGTAACTGGTTTGCAAGTGAGACGATTTTCATTCACGACTACAGCTTCATTCTCATTCGCTGGCTATTTTTGTATACTTGCTCTTGAATGGCTTGCCGTACGCTTTGAAAAAATGGACAAAATCTTCTCTATCTATTTTTTCTATGTCCGCTATGGGATTCAAGGAAAATTCATTTCCCGACTCGGGAATTCCACGTTGAATTTCACTCGAAAAAACGATATATCGCACTCGTCGCTTCGCGACTCGTGCGATATCGTTTTTCTCGTGAAATTCAACGTGGAATTCCCTCGTCAGCCAATGAATTTTCCTATAATATAGTATTAGTCTAGTACCGTTTTTATCTATTGTTTTAGACTTTAGATTTTAATTACCAATTTTTATATTTTTAGTTTATATTTTTGTAAGTATAGGTATGTTTATTAACTATACAATAAAAACATTATCATTATTATTATATAATAATTGCTGCGAGCGAAGCGAGTAGCCTCCTATTCGGAACACAGTGTAATCTGTGGATGTCACTAGACGAACATGCGATACATATGATCAGCGGTTCAAGTCCATACCGTATCGAGAGTCGATTCAAGGATGTCACTAGACGAACACGCGATACATACGATCAGCGATTCACATCTTTTCCTAAATAAACTAGCTTTTTAAAATCAGTTAGTTTTATAATCACTGCCAACGCTAGCCGTTTGTGATTGTTTGAAAAATTGCTTTACTCAAAGTGCTAAATATTTTGAACTGTGTGTGTCCGCGACACTGATCGTGGAGAATTATGTTCTGTATATAGTTCAATATTAAAGGTCAACTAGCAGTGTTCGTCACACAACGCACAGGAGATAGACAAGAAACATTTGATATGGCAGAGAAAGCGGTGTACTTTCGTGAGTTTTAGGGGAACAGTTCTGCTAACGTGGATATACCACTAGCTGTTTTCTGCTCGCAGCACTTCACTTTCTATTAGAAATAGCTAGTTATTATTATGTATAAAGGTCCCGGATGTTCTCAGAAGGGTTCCCAGATTTTAACAGTTTGGATTTCTAGTGGTCTTTGCTGCAAAGCATTATATGTAGCGATTTTCGAGCAAGTAAAAAAAAGCATCAATCACTTGGAGTTGAGTCCTCATTGGAGAAAAACCCTTGTATTTCTCCAAAGTGGATAAATTTGTGGGGGAGATCTGCCACATCCTCTTAAAACTGTGAGCTGCTTTGCACGGGAATACAGCTTTATTGGCGATCGCTCAAAATGCCACCACAAGTAAAAACTTTCTATTTACCTAAACAATGACATACAAATATATAAATGATATTTTGTAAAGAAGTATTATCACGAAATGATGAGAAACAGTATGAGAAATTCGACGATTATTAACAACAAATTTAGGTCGAATTGAAGCAGAAGTTTCCTGAACGCTCAGGGAGTTAAGGTGATGTTACAAGGGTCGATTCGCAACAACAATTTTCCGCGCAACACTTGGTCAAATTGATAATTTTAGTTAAAAGTTGTTAGAATTCATATTAAACGTTTGCAACTTGTTCACTAAGCAAAAAATATTGCTAAAATAGCTGCGTTTTGTATTTTCCACGGCATAATCTTTATGGGCAATATTTTTTGGGCGGAAATTGTTGTTGCGAATCGACCCGTGTAACATCACCTTTGGACTCCCTCGCAGCCGTGTTTTGCCTCGTCCGAATAATGACGATGGAGCGTTGCGTGACGAGACTAACGGCTATGAGGGGAGTGCATGGGGGAGGGAGAAACTGTGCGTATTTGTATGGATATTGAGGTAGTTAGGGATTAGGTTTACGACTATGTTTACGATTTTATTCTTGCTAAAACTACTTTAATTTTACTTTCAATAGGTGATTGAGTAACAAACCATTTTACCTTTGTTTTTGTGCGCGCTACATCTTCTGTCCCCCACCCCCTAAGTATCAGTTAACTTCTGCTCTATACTACTAAATATTGAATTCAAGCGAAGTGTCTTCCCTTGTGTAAATATATAGTAAGAGGGATTTGGTTTTTGTAAAGCCCGGTTTTCACTTCGACGGAAGCAGAAGCGGAAGCAACATACGCAGACTCAGAGGTGTACTGCTCATTAGCAGCGCTTGTCTTTTCTCACACCTAGGTGATAAACGCGATACTGAGTCTGCTTATGTTGCTTCCACTTCTGCTTCCGTCGAAGTGAAAATTGCTTCAAAACATGAGGAAACGTAAATGAATAATGATCAAGGTATTTCTTAGTTTTAAAGGTTTGTTTGAGGTTTTAAGAAGCGTTTTAGAAACGATATGTTTTGGATCTTAGAAGGCTTAGAAGGCTTCATACCGAAGAAGACCACAGGAATCCCAAACTCGTACCCAGAGTCTAAGTTCCTGGTCAGTGACCAAGCAACAAAAGGCCAAGACAGTTATTCGAAGCACTCTGATTGGTTGAGAGAACAGTAGAAGAGGCGTTTAAATTCTGCATTCTTCGCATATTTTGAGAATCGATATTTCCTGGAATTATCCTAAATTATTATTTCCAGAAAGATTTTCGATAGTGCGCTATACAAAGGTCTCAGTGCGCATTGTGACTATGAAAGAAATTAAATGGTTATGAAAAGAAATTAAAAATGTATATAGATATATGTGAATTAAGGTTGTCTTGGAAATAAATAAGTCTTATAACCAGAGATTTAAATCGTTCAAGTGTGGGAGCAGTCTTAATGTTATCAGGCGATAAGTTCTACAGCTTCGAAGCGGCAGCGGAGAACGATCTTTCACCACAAGTAGATGATTTTGACAGACTTGGTGGTTGTATTTCAGCTCATGCCTAAAGGATATAAGCAGGCAATGAGATTTAGTGCAGTTTGAATAGGAGATTTGTGAGCTGTTTGTCGTTGAAGTGTGTATATTCGAAGAGCGCCATTGGACTAGCGATTCAAATTCACTTGAGAGACTTCAAAACGTAAAATAAACCACACAAATGACTCAATAAAAAGCACAAGAACAAACTCTGGATCAGGGAATTTCTGTTTCAAATAGAGCGATTTTGAAGCCAAGACAGGTAACCCAAACACTGTCATGCGCAGTTAAGCCCAGTCCGTGAATAGCGGACTAAACATTTTTAGTATAATAAACCGTTTTTGATGGTCATGTCATTATTACATCAACATTTTTGAACGGTCTTTACACTAAATTTAAGGACGGTGCCTACAAATATGAAGGTAATTTTACAGCTCCCTTATAGGCTGTTAGAATTCAAGAAAAAAACTGGGGGTCACCATGCATTTTATTGAGTCATATGTCATCAAATGTTTAAAATAAAAAAGGCATATTCTGATGACACGAAGAAAAAATTATAAATTCTCCATATCTTCAAAAGGTTTCAAAATATTTTCCCAAATACACTTTAGGCATAATGCTCTTATTGATCAATGCTATGAAAACCATGAAAACGTTTTTAAATAGCATATTATTTATTTGGCTAATTGATGGCTAATTAATCTATTTGTTTTGTATAACATTGGCTGCTTTCAGTATCTTGGACAACAAAAGTTTCGTCCAAGATGAAGGTATAATTTTTGTCCGAGACCAAAATTTTAACAATTATGCGACTTGCATTTATTCTGACAAAATTGATCAAGACGAAGTGGTTTAACTACTACGCCATCCATAAATTAAATAAATTATATATATAAACTATTCTAGTGTCTTAGTTGTGTGGCATATTTATACTTAATACATTGTGAAAATTATTGAATTTGATATTTCTGGTAGCTTCGAAATTCTACAACAACTAATGATATTGCGTATCAAGACAGTTAATGGTACGGTTCTGATCATGAGCTAGTATGACACGATCAATAACGTACGAAGAATTGAAAGCCGAGACGTCGGTCGGTAGACAAGCTTATAACAATTTTTTCAGGACATTTATTAGGCCAAACGCTTTAGTTGGTTATCTTCCTGTGCACCTGATGCCAAAAACTGGAGCGTTTTTTTCGAGTAATGAGTCAGTCAAAAGCTGCTTCGAACAATATAATCTCAAGAATATAATTGTCGGCGGCAAATATGGATACGTGATTCAGCTTGTGGTTAGAAAGAACGTACGTACTTCCATATAAAATAATCAGATGTTCGCGAAAACATTTTCAAACCGAAAACCTTTTTTCTCCTCGACTTTTCTGTAGATCTTTTGAGATATACTGCATTCATTCTAAAAGTCCTTACCCCTTGTAAATCAAGAACAATACAAAGAATTCTCAACAAGCATCAGATAATCCGTACTTCTTTGTTTTTTTCCAGCTTTTCGACTTGCTTCTATGATCAAATCACTTTTTAGCGGAAGAAGCTGGTCTGGCTGCCGATTCCTTTAGCTTCCAAAAGAAAGACAGTTGCCATGGAAACTATAATTTCTATGCGTACCTTTCCGAAATGTCTCAGTTTTGAAGTTAAAAATATCACTTCCTTTTTTTCTAAATTTTAGATTAGAATTCTAGTAGATTTTTACTAACATAATTAGACTACTAATTCTCGTTTTCTATTGGCGCGGCCTCTATCGGCCGATAGAAAACTCGAACTCGTAGTCTAATTGTTAAATATACCACATGCACACAGCTAAGACACTATAACAGTGTTCGCAATGGGCTCAAGAGGTCTGGTCGTTTTTGTGGCTGTGCTTTTCGTTGTTCTTCCCATCCTTACCGTCTCAGCGGGCGGAAACGGTTATTGGACTGCGACGAAAACGCCGCCTAAAAACTCTGACGAGGGCAAGAGAACAAACAAATTCAGATATGACTTCAACAAGGTACTTTACAGTTTAAACGTTTTAGCCCATTTTTTCATTTATTTCTCAGTATTACTGTTTTGGTGAAACATATGTAGAGATATTTTGCATTCTTACTAAAAGTCTTCTACCCGGCTTGTAAATCAAATGACGAAGTCCTGAGTATTTCACTGTCGTTACGTTAGCAGCTTGGGTTTACGCCCTGTTTGTACGAGTTTTTTAACGAAACGCTTAACGACGTTGTTGTTTGACTCTGAAAACAATGTCAGAACGTTGGCCTTCATTACCGTGAGAAGTATGGACACTAAGAATGAACATTTTTAAGATTTCGAGTCATTTCACATCCGATGAACATTCACACATGTATAAACAAACTTCTATATCTTATATGTCTACAAGTAAATAATTTCTAATATTTCATTGTTCTTGTTGATTATCTTATAGTACGACATCTACGATGACGACAGGTTTTTGGGCGGATCCCAAAACGCAGACAACGACCCCTATGAGTGATCAACACGATGAATTCTGAAAATCCATGAAATAAAAGCAATTTTAACATGTAATACTTAAAGATAATTCAACATCTATAATGTTGTAATATTATACAATAAGTCACTTTGTACACTAGTGAATAAATATAATATATATGAGCAGATATCGTGAGTCAATTGTCTATCAGTCTATGTCGGAAAGAAGCTGAGTCAGTTAAATGCTGCTTTGGAAAGCAACATGTCAAAGCATGAATGATGTTTTCAGATAGTACTGTCGTAATTAGTCTCTTAGGTAAAAGAGAAGAATAGGACAGGACAGAATATCCAGAATATTCCCCGTGGAGTTTGGAATTCGAATTAGAGTGAAACAGTTGTAGTGACACTATGTATGAGATTTACATAGTTGTTGTTTTGCATACAGCCGCGCACTTCTGATCTTGCGCACTAATTACAGCATATGCTTGGCTACTTGGATGCAAAATTGATGAGTCTGTCCAGGTGCTGGGGTGATGATTTGTACATTATATTTGCCATTGGGGGAACCGTCAATTATATCTTTACGGTACTCAATGGTTTTCCTTAACGTTGTTTGAGGTCACGCCAGTTCTTTGTTTTACGTTTCATTTGCATTTCTAAGGAAAGGAAAGGAAATGGAAGGGAAGGGAAGGAAAAGAAAGGAAAGGAAAGAGAGAAGTCAACGTAAGGCAAGGAAAGGGAAGAGAAGGGAAGGGAATGAGAGGAGCGCACGAAAGAAGAAAGAAGATCAGAGGATCCGAGACAATGAGCGAATGAACGATATTAACAGATAAACAAGTCAGAATCATCATAATTTAGGCTGTTTAACTGAACATCATATTATCATGAATATGCACTCATCTAATAATAATGACATTAATTAATCTAATTAAAAACGTACATGTACACTTGTTTTTATTTCAAATTTCAAGACGTACAGCATCTCTTATTAAGTTTTAGGAACCACGGCTATAAAAATTCATGTTAAGACATTTGTGTTGTGTCTAATTTAAAAGAATCCTTAAAATTTACATGGAATAAACAACCAAAATTTACCACTGAACCAAGTCAAGTGTATTGCGTAATTCGTTAGGAAACAATGGCTAGATAGAACCAAACTCTTGGGGCAAATATGTTTTCAATATGTGGAATTTTGTCGTTATTGTTGCTTAGCTACTTCTGCTGCGCATGCTGTACGTTGCTGTGTTCAGTTGTTATTCTTGGGTTGCATGTGACGTCACGGCAGCCATCTTGGATGAACTTCAACAAAAGGTTTCTCATTAGTGTTTATTGTTTGTTCATCCAACATGGCTACCGCTTCATTGTCTAAATTCCCGAAGGTATGGATGCAACCCAGCAATTGTGTATACCGCATGTATGAAGTATGATTTCCTACAAATTCCCGAACATAAGCTCACAGAGGATTCTAATGGATATAATGGGCCCACAGTAATTGGTCACACTGTTGTGGTGTCCCTGCCTATATTGTATTTTGTTGTTTGTTATTAGGCGAAGCGAAATAAACATAAACATAAACATATTCTCCCCTGTTAGTTTTCTTCTCCTCAACCAAACTTGGATTAAGATAGTATTGAAAAACATCATTGATTTCATGCTTTATTCCATGTTGCTTATCGAAGCTGACTTAGTTTCCCGGTATAGAATAGACTCACTCTCAAAGTATATCTTTATGTTTTATGTATTTATTGGTGTACAAATTAACTTATTGTTCAATATTACAACACAGTTGTTTAACTATCTTTAAATGTTATGCTAAAATTCCTTTCTTTTTGCGTCTGTTGATGTTCAGGTGCTGATAGAATCATGTCATGGGTCGTTGTCTGCGTTTTATTTTCCCTGCAAAATTCATGGCGTCATCGTAGCTGTCATCAAGCTTGCGGTAATTCTGTAAAGATGTCAACAAAAGCAATAAAACATTAGAAATCAAGGATAAGAACTCGACACTTGTTACACTCTAGGAAAAATATGTCGTTATTATTTGTTAAATATAATTCTAACTGTGATGCAGGCGAATGATCGACTTTAGATCACACAGTTTTCAAAGCTAAGTAAAATAACAAGACGTTTGTTAAGCGTGAACAGAGAAACTCGTGTAAAAAGGGCGTTTCCTGAGTTTGTATAGGTGGTTTTTCAGAATGACTACAAAGCATCGCTTCACTAGTACTAAGCAATACTTTCACTCAAAAAGCATCTTCGATAAAATGAAAAAGAAAGGATGGTTGAACTGTACCTTGTTGTAGTCATATCTGAATCTGCTTGTTCTCTTGCCATCTTTTGGTACGGTATACCAAGCATTCCCGCAACAAGGTGAGACGGTAAGGATTGAAAGAGCAACCAAAAGCACAGCCACCAAAACGACAAGACCTCTTGAGTTCATTGTGTACATTGTTATAGTGTCTTAGCTCTGTGGTGTATTTATACTTAACATATTGATAATTTTTTTGTTTAATGTCTAATGCTATTAGCTATTAGTGACACAGTCAGTAACGAAGAACGCCAAGATGTCGGTCGGTGGACAAGCCAACAACAACTTTTCAAGCCCCAATGGTTAAAATATCCGTCAAACGCTTTAGTTGGTTATCTTCCTGTGCACCTGATGCCAAAAATTGGAGCTGTTTTCTCAATTTATTAACAAAAACGGATTCAACAAGCTAAATACCTAATATCACAACTAAAACCATCGGCAGAGAAGGGCTATGAAAATTGTCAAAAATGTTTAAACAAAAACTATTTATTATTGAGCTTTATGATTATTGGTCAATAATATATTTTACATGATAGTACAAATTTACAAATAAACAAAGTATTTGATAATATGGTGAGATAAAGATAGCGCTGGGAGGTGACAAAATAAGTGGGTTGCTTTGCCCTTAAAATGTTTATCACGGGATATGTAATTGAGACGTAACATAACTTCAGAAAGCTCACAAAAGCGATTGGGTACCGTAAAGCTTTAACCGATGGTCTAATCCGGCATCGAAGAACTGTGGCAAAAACTATCTAATAATGTTATATATTACACTTATTTCTCACTGGTTGCCAAACTCATGCTTGTAGAGAATTCAAGGGGATATTTCGTCATGTCTTATTCTTCATTTCTAGAGCTTTAGCACTGCACACACTACACTTGTACGTACGATAAATATTTTGATTGTGATTTGATTTTTGCTTTCCTCTTAAAGGCGCTGTTACACTGTGCAATTTCCCCCAGCAACTTGCAATATTGCTGGGGAAAATTGCACAGTATAACAGCGCCATAATTTTCTCTGCAACTTGTTTCGCAATTAACGCCGTTGCGAGACAAGTTGCTGAGAAAATTGCACAGTGTAACAGCGCCTTAAGGAAGAAATGATAAAGCAACCCAAAAGCAAGAGAAACACTTGGCTTCGCATGATCGTTTTCCTAAGAAAGACATACGCGCGCGTTTCATATCACTTTCAAAAACATAGTTGTAGCATTCACAAGATATTCCATGTTTTACATAAAGCTTGTCAACTAATGACGAAATTGCTTGTTATAGCGTTGTCGCTGCTCGGCTTCAACACTACGCGACTCGGATCTAAGGGAAGTATGGGTAGAAATCACTGAGACGAATATAAGATGTGTGTCTAAGATCGTTTCTAAAACTACACACGGGTCACTATACAAGGTAACATACGAGTACATACGACTACATACGAGTACATACAAGTAACATACGGGTGCATACGAATACATACGACTACATACGACTGACATACAAGTACATACGGGTAGCTAGAAAACACAGAATTTCTTTTTAAAACACATAAGTCACAAGTAATAGATTATTATAGATTTGAGGGAGGTGTGGAGATAGAGAGGCGGAAAAGGTTGTAAGACATGTGTTAAGAATATAGTTGCGAACAAATGGTTTCACTTATTTGAGTGTAAATTGGGTTGAAGAAAGATAATGTAAAACAAAATGAAAATTGGCAATAACTAGAAATAAATATATAACAGAGTGACTGTATAAATGAAGCGAAAAAGAAAAGGAAAATGGAAGGGGTTAAGTGTTGAGGGGGAGGGAATATCGGAGGAAAGGGGGGTGAAAATGGAATGTAGGTAGGGTCTCGATGAGAATATAGACCATAAATAAATACTAAGAGAGCGAAACTCAGTATTGATGTCTGTGCGAATGTTCGCGGCGACTAAGGCTATTTTTAGTAACTTCGCCATCGCGCGCGCAAGGCCCTCAACCAATAGAATTTGCTTTTTGGCGTGCGCGCAGAAGGGACCGTTTGAATTCTATTGTTTAAGTGCCTTGCGCGCCTTCAGATCGTGTCTAAAACTCCACACGGGTACATACAGGTAACATACGAGCAACATACGGGTACCTACGACTACATACGAGTAAATACAGGTGACATACGAGTACATACGAGTAACATACGACAACATACGGGTAACATACGAGTAATATACGACAACATACGGGTAAAAAGAAAATTAACATTTTTCAAACTTTTTTTTCAATCTGAACATAACTAATAAAGCACGTCTATTTCTTCAAAAAATAAATATATACTATCAAACTGAATGTCCTATTGCCTGTAACACTATAACTAAGAATATACATGACGCTTGTTGAGCACAGCACGTTTTTGTCCTTATTTTTACTAGCGTCAGTCAGTCAGGCCATCATTGTCTTCTTCTAGAACCCTAGTGCCTACCCCTGGTCATATGGTTTGGAATATGAGTCAGTGTTTGTAATATGAAACACTTTTCTCCTCTGGTTCATGTATGTGATTCACAACTCGATTGTATGACTCTTAGTTTTTTTATAATTAAATACGCACTCACAAGCAAAAGGAAAGAGAACATTTTCAATTTTTCTTTCTTTGTTTTTTGTTTTTGCACGATCATGCATGAAGAAATTGATTTTGTGTTCGTACTCTCCAGGTCGGAGGTCATTTATTTATGCTGTCGTTTCGTATTTCGTGTTTAAGCTTTGGGATAACTTCCTTAGTAACATCGCCACCAATTATTATGACTAATCATTTAAAGCATATTTCATGTCGCATTTTGTAAGTTAAAGTTATAATGTAGGCACGGAAATTCACCTGTACAAATGACAAAGTACAAGAACTTTTTTCCCTAAGATTTCGTCTGATATTAATGATATTTGGCCTTCTCATTTGTATACGAGGAAAATATTTTGGTTGGTAATGATTGAGGGACCAGTTCCCAATTTGAGAAAGTATCACCAATTTGAACACGTTGCCACCTTCCATCAAGGTAACTTCTCAGGAGCTCGATACTTCTTCCACTTAGACCATACGCCTTGAGTTTAGCTAACATTAAAGTGTGAGGAATGCTATCGAAAGCCTTCGATAAGTCCATGGAGACGACTGCTACTATTTTTTTATTGTCGCGACGCTTTCTCCAGTCTTCTGTTGATTTTAACAAGGAGGTTTCACAGCTGTAATTGCGTCTGTACGCAGAGATAAAATCTGATAAAATGTTCTGGTAGAATTTCTCAAGTTGTTTCGCTAGGATCTGTTCAAAGATGTTATTGAGGGTGGGAAGAACTGTTACTGGTCTGTAATTCTCTTTGCTAAACTCATTGTCCTTCTTGAATAAAGGTGTGACTTGTCCCATCTTCCAGCGCGAAGGATAATGGCGCTGAATAATTGAGCTATTCATTATATTTGCTAGAGGCTCAGCTATCTCAGAAGCGGACTCCTTTACTAATCTTGGTGGTATCATATCGTGGCCACAGGATTTTCGTGTATTTATTTCCTGGAGAATATTTTCCACATGTGCTGTATTTGTGAATTTGAAATCAAAATCAGATGTCTTGGCCAAACAATGGTTTCTCTGTATTGACGCAATGCTTGGGTGAGCATTGAAATCAGTTCCAAATTAATTCTTCCTCATTTACTTCTTCTGCAGCGTCTGCAATATGGATGAAATAACTGTTGAAGACTTCAGCTATCTATCTTTTGTTTTGACAAGCTTCCCATTTTCTTCCAGCAATATGTAATTGATTGCTTGCTTGCCGCGCGCTATCTCACGTGACTTCGTAGTGACGTAGACCAATGACGAAGTAGAATTTAACTAGACGCACTCGTGCGTTCACTCGTTCCCATGTGAGGCCCTGTTAGGAGAGGTCTTAATATCTGGTATCCCTCTTAATTTTGCCCGAACTGTCCCACTTAACGAAATGTATCAGTTTACCATGCCATATAAATAGTCTACCGTGACGGCCAAATTATTTACATTTTTAGACATGTTCAATAATTGAACCAAAGACAAATAGAATTCAATCACATAGAGTGTTAAGTATCTCATTGTATTCTATCGATCTGAAGTACCGACATAAACGCTCAGCCTCAAATGTACGTGTGTGTACAATCAACCGTCCAGTTTGGGCGACGACTTTGACCCCAGCCTTTAATTTACTTTGATAGGAATCCTACTTGGGTCTCAGCATATCGGGATTTGGTAATATTGCAGACTAGTATATTAAGACTTCCCAATATCAATATAGTAAAATAAAGACTACTATATTCTATTCATTCATACGGTGGCCCACAGGGGCAAAACACAATGCAAAATTGCTTTGAAAACACAACAAAGTTTTGTGGAACTCAACAATCTTTCACTGAACACAACAAGACCCAACAATGTTTTACAGTACACAAGTCTTTCACAAGCAACTAATTAGTTAATGAGGATTAGAAATTTCTTTCAGATTTTTATATTAATGTCGTTTTGGTTGAACATTTCAGTTTCAGGTCCGTGGACATGGAGCTTCAAAGTGGACGAACAACACTGCTAATTGTATATAGTCTCATTATGTTCTATATTGTATATAAATGGTAAGTCACTCAAACGTTTAATAACGCCGCTTGCTAAAGAATGATAAAGAAATAATGCAGCAGTTATAATACATGGTACTCGGATTTCAACCTTCTCCATATTCAGAGATCGAAAAGGGTTAAAATTCGAACTATGTTCATATCTAGGCTGTCACGAAAACGAAAACCACGTTTTATGTCGGATCTTTAACGATGTAAATCAGAAAACCGTTTTATCTATCAAACGTTTAATAGCGCCGCTTGCTAAAAATGCATCATTTAGAATACATAGTGGCATATTTCGACCTTCTCCATCCAGTCCATCCAGAGAAGAAGGTTAAAATCCAGACTATGCTCATATCTATAGGCTGTCAAGGGAACGATAGGTGTCAGTAGACAAGCACAAGGAAAAAGCATACGGACATTAGACGTTTATTACAAAAACTGTTTTTATCTATGATTATAAGTGTTTCACTTTAGAACATGTGTAAGAATTTTTGTCCGGGCGACGTTTGAACTCTGGCCCTGCCCACAACAGACGTATGCTTACTTGAGTAAAAGAACGAAAAATTCGTCGAAATTTATCCGAATTTTTGTTACTGAAGCTCCGCGCCATCTGGAATGTCTGCATTAGTTCTGGAAATGGTAGCCACTAAGGTTTGAAATACCAAAATCCAACTCATAACAATTCAAGTAGTCCAAGGTTATTGCAATGTTGCGCGCAACAGAACGTGTATTAACCCCTGCAACAGGCGCGCGCAATGCCCCAGAAAAAGCTCGGTTGTACTTCTGTAGCTGTTGCGCAAAACGCTGCGCGATCTGTTGTAAGGTTGACATGGCTTCAGAAAAAGAACTCGTTTCTACTTCTCTAACTGTTGCGCGCACCTGTTGCAGGGTCGGACACACGCACGATGCATGTTGTGTACAATGTTACAAGGTACAGGGAAAATAACATCTTGTGCTCTGGGTTTCTACAAATTAAGCAACAAGCTCCATTAACAATAGCCCCAGCGCAGGTCACATGAGACTATGTATAGGATAATTCGTCAGGCAGAGCAGTGAACTGACTTGAAAGATTTCATCATGTAATGAAAGCACTATGAAAGATTTAAAAGATTTACTTTTTTGTGTTATTAAGTTTATGTTTATGTTTATTGAGCTTCGCCTTTGTAAACAAAAAAATACGACATAAGGCAGGGACACCAAAACAGTGTAACCAATTACTGTTTCTAGGCAGAAATGGCATTTCCCAATATTTTGAATACGACAATATAAAAACTTGCGCGAGTTTGGCATTCTGCATTACGAGATTCTCTGTGGAGTTTTCGGGGATACATTTTGACGAACGAGATCAGTTATAATTTGATTTCTCGTCTACTTACACAATTAATCTCAAATCGACCATGTAACTAACAAATTTAGGTGTTAATATTGAAGAGCAAACTCGTAATGTAAACATCTACGAGCTTTGTTTTAAAACGATGAGCTAAAAGTATCAATAATCCAAATTTTAAATCTCCTTAACTTATAAAATAACTAACCTTTGCTGATGTCTTAATCTGATTAGCTCTAGGGATATTCCTGAAATAAGAAACGTGGATTCCAACTGACCATTTTACTTTGGAACGGAAATAAAAATCCATAAGTAATAGCGTACGTAACGGCTTGAAGCTTGCTGTACTTAAAATAATCATGGAAATTTATTGATATTCATTCGACTAGATTTTGATTGGTTCTTCTATCTCCCTAGGGATTGGGACAAATCGATGGAGTAAAACAATGCAGACAAGCTCGATGTTCCTGAAAACTTATTCTTTTATTTTCTCTTTCTATTTATTTACAAAACAGCTATTTTTTGATAGCTGGACTCTGATTGGTTCATTTCCTACCCTGGGGAGTATTAGCATTACAATAAAACTTCGCCGAATAGACTACCCCGATTAGTCATTAAATTTATTAAGTGTCTAGGTAGCGCAGCGGTCTAAGGTGATATCTAAAGGTATGGATTAGGGTCCGGATATCGTCTCCCTCCCTGGCCTTCGGGCTAAGTCAACTGTAATATGTAGCACCGGGATAGCGTGGATGGGGCCGAAATCTTCATCCGTAACGTAAGTCGATTCGATGTCTCAGCTTCTCAGAATGTCTCGGGAGAATCGTCCCAGAATTCCATTTTCTTTTTTTCTTTGTACAATTATTCATTCAGTCTGTTATTTTATTTCCGGGGGGTGCTCTTTAAGGGGTTACAGGTTCGATCCTCGTCAACGCCGGGTTCTTTTCTGACTTTTTTTTCTTCATTTTTTTCCGTTTCTTTCCCAAGCTTTAAGTTAAAATTACATCTTTTGAACTTGTTTTTAAATGTTTGGTGTTTTTAATAATTTTTCTGATAAATTTCATTTTTATTTTTTATTTTTAATTATAATTATTCATATATCTCACTGCATTGTTTCTGTGGGGTGCATTTCCTAGACATTACAAATTTCTTTCTTTTTTCCTTTTTTTCTTTCCTTTTTTTGAATGAAAACTCACTGACATAGTAACTACTCATGTACATTTTTCTTTCATATTTTAATATGAAAACATAAACATGCTTACTCATCAGATCATCATGTAGTAGCACGTACAACATAGAACTTCAGTCTCCTTCGTTTTCGATATTCAAATTCAGTACAAAAACCGGCCACATTAGCTCTCATGGCTGTTTGGATGGGAAATATACAATTGACTATTGCTGTTCGTTCAGCAACATATGCAGTGAGAACTGTGCTTTGATGATAAGAGCTCATATTCTGGCTTACATCTGATGCTTGAGACGGGGAAAGTGTACAATTTGAAGCTGTCCAATCTAACGGTCTTATAATGGAGTTGGGTATGCCTCAAGTAAAAAGCTCGACTTTGCTTTTTACTGCTCAAAGGGCCTGTTTTTCAAAGCTGTACTCCAGACATTGTCCACCATTAAATCCTGCCCAAGTCTTTATTCCCCAGCTTCGAGGAGCTCACGCCTCCTAGACGGCTGAGGAATGAAGGGCATTGTTTTTTACGCTCTTAACCAATCGGGGGTGTAACACGTGACCGATTGCGCAAGAAAGGCCTCTTCTGGAGACGAACAGAGGGAGAAAAAAAACATTTGCAGTTTATAACTCGTTGCCGGCCGTAGGCCTGGGCACGAGTAAAAATTAAACGAGGCTTACCTGTAAGGTGAAGTTTGATTGTAATTCTACGAGTTATTGGTCAGGAACGAAGAAGTCACCATAAAACTACGTGACGTTTTGTAAAATTTATTGTAATCGATCGACTGTACACTTTGAGACGCACTTCAGATACCTGATAAAATGAGAGATTTATATACATGTATGTAATGGAATTGTATTTATCATTCGTTTGATCTAAAGCGTCAAATACAGTAGACAATGCGGAAACTTTAATCGTGATGCAACGTACAATGAGTATACAGCAACATCACGCAATACAGGAAACCAATTTTGCCCCAAAAAGCGTATTTATCATTCGCCTGCAGCAATGAATTCAGACTTTGGCCGTCACGCTATCTACAATGAGTCTAATGCAACGTCATGTGTATAAAGTGTTGAGGAATGTGTATAAAGTGTTGAGGAATCAATAATTAAATAAAACAGAGGATAAAAAAAGTTAAGCGAATCCATCGAGATTCGAACCCATAGCCTTCCATTTTCGCGCCATAAGATAGCGTACAACAGTTGAGCCTGGGCTGCCTGTGGTAAAAACTGCTTTAAATACACGAGTTCTCCACAGGGAGACTTTGTTCAGTAACTTCGCCATCGCGCGCGCGCGCAAGGTTCTGAAACAATAGAATTCAAACGCACAGACGGGACCGTTTGCTTTAATTCGGCATAGCTAGTCTATTGGCTGAATAGCTAACCTATTTATCCACAAGCTGAATTCCGTGGTCTTTCTCTGCCGATTGTTTTAATTGTGAATTTATGTTTTTCAATTGGTCGAAGCAGTTTATGACAATTAATCTAGAATGCAACTCACATTTTTGGCAACAGGTGCACTGACAAAAAGAAAGCAAACTGGAAAAACGTTTCACGGATATTTTAACCACAAGGGCTTGACTAACAAACGATCGACAGCATCTTGGCTTTCTTCGTTGCCGACTGTCGGCACTCACAGAACTTACATAAACTGCCTTGCTAATAGCATTAGTTGACTAAGAATTGTAAAGCTAGCAGCTGTAAATATTAAATTGAAAAAATTCACAATGCACTGGGTATAAATATACCACACAGCTAAGACACTATAACAGTGTACACAATGAACTCAAGAGGTCTTGTCGTTTTTGTGGCTGTGCTTTTGGTTGCTCTTTCAATCCTTACCGTCTCACCTTGTTGCGGGAATGCTTGGTATACCGTACCAAAAGATGGCAAGAGAACAAGCAGATTCAGATATGACTACAACAAGGTACAGTTCAACCATCCTTTCTTTTTCATTTTATCGAAGATGCTTTTTGAGTGAAAGTATTGCTTAGTACTAGTGAAGCGATGCTTTGTAGTCATTCTGAAAAACCACCTATACAAACTCAGGAAACACCCTTTTTACACGAGTTCTTAACAATCTTCTTGTTGTTTTACTTAGCTTTGAAAACTGTGTGATCTACAGGCGATCATTCGCCTGCATCACAGTTAGAATTATATTTAACAAATAATAACGACATATTTTTCCTAGATTGTAACAAGTGTCGAGTTTTTATCCTTGATTTCTAATGTTTCATTGCTTTTGTTGACATTCTTACAGAATTACCGCAAGCTCGACGACGGCTACGATGACGCCATGAATTTTGCAGGGAAAATAAAACGCAGACAACGACCCATGACGTGATTCCAACAGCACCTGAACATCAAAACGAGTTCTGAAAATTGCGGCACAAAACGCCAGGGAATTTAAATTAAACATTTAAAGATAGTTAAACAACTGTGTTGTAATATTGTACAATAGTTACTTCGTACAACAATAAATACAATAAAACATAAAGATATACTTTGAGTGAGTCTATTCTATGCCGGGAAACTGCAGAGTCAGCTTCGATAAGCAACATATGGAATAAAACAAAATCAATGTCGTTTTTGTGGCTGTGCTTTTGGTTGCTCGTCCAGTCCCTTATCTCTGAACGGACCTGGGACTCGGATGGGCAGACCAAATGGCAAGAGAAAAGGCAGATTCAGATACGACTACAAGAAGGTACTTTATAGTTTAAAGTTTTTAGCCCGCTTTTTTAATTTATTTCTGATCTGTTCAAGTGAATCAGATGTAGGGATATATTTTGCACTGATACTAAAAGTCTTCTAGCCCTTGTAAATCAAATGAGGAAGTCCTGAGGAATTCACTGTCCTTAGCAGACCTTATAAGCTTTGGTTTATGTTCTGTCTGTTTGTACGAGGTTCTTAACGAAACAATTAACCGTGAGAAGTAAATGTACAAATGTTAGATTGCAAGCCATTTCACACTCGTTGAACATCCAAACACGTAAACAAGTTTTTATCTTATATGTCTGCAATTTAATAATTTTTAATGTTCTTGTTAATCATACGACAGCTTCGATGACGACAGGTTTTTGCGCGGATCCCACAACGCAGACAATGACCCATGACATGAGTCCATGAGAGATCGCGAACTCTGAAAATCCATGAAACAAAGTGAATATTAACATGTAATACTTAAAGATCATTCAACATCTATAGTGTTTTAATATTGTACAATAAATTACTTTGTACATCAATGAATAAATAAATAAAATATGAGCATGAATTGTCTATTCTATTTCGTGAAGCTGAGTCAGTCAAATGCAATTTTGGAAAGCAAAATGTGATAAAATATGAATGATTTTTTTCAGCTAGATAGTTCTGAAAGAGAGGATTTAATGGTGACAGGACAAAATATCCAACGAATTCCGCCGTGGAGCGTGAAGTCTGGAATTCGAATTAGAGTAAAACAGTTGTAGTGACACTACTGTGTATGAACTGTATGAGCATGGACAATGACGAAAGTTTACATAGTTGTTGTTTTGCATTTAGCCGCGCATAATGACATTAATTAGTCTAAGAATTTCAAGACGAAGAGCATCTCTTACAAAGTTATAAAAACACGACTTATGAAAACATTATATTGCCACTGTGCATTATCCAATTTCTATAAATCCTTAAAATGTGCATGGAATGAACAAGATATGAGTAGATACCTTTGGGTAAATTGTGTCGGGAAGCTGAGACAGTAAGTGCAGCTTTGGAAATTTAAGCCTCATGTGATAAAACACGCAAGATGTATTCAGCCTTAGTGTTATCCTTAGTTAAAAAAAGAAGCACAAAATATATCCAACGAATTTTCCTTGAAGCTTAAAAGGTTAAAGGTTAATTTATTTTAGTTCAAAGAGCGGGGAGTGGTTGTCCAATTCTCCCGAGCCAGAGGCTCGTGTTTTTAAAGCTTAAAAGCTTTCGAAGGTGCGCCCTCTACCCCCTCTGTCCATCAGTGCTTTTTTTACGGGTATCTAAAGCTAATTAAAGCTACACGGAAAGGAAAAAAGTCGAAACAAGGATGTGAAGTCAATGAGGGCGGAATCGAACTTGGGACCTCTCACGCCGAAGGCCGCGCACTAACCAACTGTGTCATCCTTGTTCCTTAGCTTGAAATCTGGAATTCGAACCAGTGCGAAACAGGTGTAGTACGTGATACTGCATTATTATCGTGCACAAACATGAAAGACGTCCCTTCTTCTTTTACCCTCCCCTCCCCTACTGCTACATTTGCTAGTGGGGGACCGTCTGTTATATCTTTACGGTACCCAATCGCTTTCGTTAGGCTTTTGCAGTTACGACTTCTTGTTTGGCGTTTCGATTTCTTTTCTAAGAAAAGAAAAGGAAAGGAAAGGAAAGGAAAGGAAAGCAAAGGAAAGGAAAGGAAAGGAAAGGAAAGGAAAGGAAAGGAAAGGAAAGGAAAGGAAAAGGAAAGAAAATGAAAGCGAAAGAGAATGAAAGTGAAAGAAGAGAGGAGAGGAGAGGAAAGGAGAAAAGAGAAGAGGAGAGGAGAGTGAATGTTCCTCATATCTTTTAGGGGAATCGCCATTTGGTAGCGTTTTTTAGGGGATTGAAATACTTACACCCTTTTTTATCACTGATGTAGTATCTTTACGGGGCTAACACGCTTATTTAAGCAATAGAAGATAGATTTCTATGACTCTACCGGTGAAATAGAGCACGCGTGATGTTGGGAGAAACACGAGAAAAGTTTGAAAATCAGCTTTTACAAGAAATACGCTGGTCTTCAAATTCAAGGTGGTCACAATGGTATGGGTTAACCTTAATGCACAGTTTGAGTCAAAGCCAAGCGGTCATGTATTATTGATAATAGTCAATAAATTAAAAACAGTCACCAAGTGAACTACAATAAACTGTAATATGATTAATGGTTGTAGAATTGTGAGGCTACCAGCTGTAAATATCAAACTGAATAATTTTCATTAGGAGGCAGCATGGCCGAGTGGTCAGAGCGTTGGTCTCGCAATCTGGCGGTCCCAGGTTCGATTCCCGCTCTGGCCACTAGCTGAGATTGAATTTGTTCCGATTTCGATTAGTTCAAATTCAGTTTATCGGCCATGCTTGTAAAAGTTTGCCTCCTTGCCAGTTGGGATTCTTAATCCAATTATGTTTGATTATACTTCATTTCATTTTCAGTTCATTTCAACCGCATTTGATTATATACATACAGATATTTGTGGTATATAAATCTTAAAATTTATTAATTTATTTACGATGCATTAGGTATAAATACACCACACAGCTAAGACACTATAACAGTGTACACAATGAACTCAAGAGGTCTTGTCGTTTTGGTGGCTGTGCTTTTGGTTGCTCTTCCTATCCTTACCGTCTCAGCTTTTGGGACCGGAGGTTGGACTCAAGGGGGTGGTACGGACAAGAGAACAAACAGATTCAGATATGACTACAACAAGGTACATTACAGTCCAAACTTTTAGCCCCCTTTTTATTTATTTCTCATCTGTTTTGGTGAAACTGATATAGAGATATTTTGTATTCACACTAAACCCTTCTACCCCCTTGCAAATCAAATGAGGACGTTCTGAGAAATTGCTTGACCTTCTTTGCCATAAGAAGTATGTACACTAAGAAAAAATGACCATCGTTTAGATTTCGAATTCATTTCACACTCGTTGAACATCTACACATGTAAACAAGTTTTTATATCTTATATGTCTGCAATTTAATAATAATTTCTAATGTCTTATTGTTCTTGTTGATCATCTCATAGTACGACAGCATCGATGACGACAGGTTTTTGGCGCGGGTTCTCCAACGCAGACAACGACCCATGACATGATTCCAACAACAGCACGAAGGTGCCTATGAGTAATCAATCCTACAGGAACTTTTGAAATCCATGAAATAAATTTTAACATGCCAGCCTCAAAGATAATCAATCGACTATAGTGTTGTAATATTGTACAGTAAGTTGCTTTGTACACCAATAAATAAATAAATACAGTACGAGCAGATATCTTGGGTTTATTGTCTATTCAGCTTCGGAAATTAAAGCATGCAACATGTGGTTAAACACGAAAGATATTTTCAAACAGTAACTTAAGGCTCAGGGTTATCCTTAGTTAAAGGAAGGGAATAAAGAAAGCACAGAATATCTATCGAATTCTCCGTGAAATGCGCTTGAACTCTGGAAATTAATCGAACCAATGTGAAACAGCTAGGTGTACTAGTGATACTCAATTATTAGCATTGGCAAACATAAAAGATGTCACTTCAATTGTATTTATTGGGAAAGGAAAGGGATGGAAAGGGAAGGGAAGGAAAGGGAAGGAAAGGAAGGGAAAAAAGAGGAGAGGAGAGGAGAGGAGAGGAGAGGAGAGGAGAGGAGAGGAGAGGAGAGGAGAGGAGAGGAGAGGAGAGGAGAGAAATAAAAAGTAATCCATTCAGTTAAGGGAGCGTGCATGTTCGGGAATTGGGAAAATGGCATTTGGTAGCGTTTTTTAGGGTTTTGATAGACTTGCACCCTTTTATCACTAACGTAGTATCTTTACGGGGTTAACACGCTTATTAAACAATCATATCTTTTTGCATCTTCAAGGGAAAGATTTTTTTGACATTTCTGACATTTTCTGTATGGACGTACTGATCCCGAGAGGGTTTGTGTGTGGGTCCCACAACGAAAACAACGACCAATGACATGATTCCAACAATAACAGTTTATCAGTCCAACACGTGTTCTGGAACTGACCCATGAAATATAATGAATGTTGTAAAGGTAATATTCTGCAAAGATGATTTAACATTTATATTGTTGTAATATCGCACAATAAGTTACTTTGTATACACCAATAAATAAAATATGAGCAAATATCTTGTGTCAAGTCTATCTGTTGTCAGGAAACGGTCAAGCTTCAGAAAGTTACAAGCTATAAAATATGAATGATTTTTTTGAAATGATCTTCACTATCTTGAGATGTAAGAGCTAGGCTAGACGATATCCAGTGGATTCCCCTAGGAGGCTGATTTCGGGAATCAGCGGAGAACACGTGCTTTGAGTAAAATGTGAGGTACACAACAACAATTATACAGCATTTCTCGTAACATGCAGGCTAGCCTTTTTCGTTTCTGGTCAAAGCAGTCCGATGGATCAGTTCTAGATAACAAGGCATTAAATTGATTTGGTTCAGTTATTGAGGTTCTTCATTGAAAGGTTTTATCATTATTTTAGTAATTGTGTTTTGACAAGGGTGTTATGAGGCTTTCGCTTTCTTCTTAAATACCACCCATTCTTTTATTGAATTTTTGTACAAGTGTTCAAAACGCGTTCGTTTTGGTTAATTATTACAATATTCATTAATTGATAAACATCTATATAAAAATGATTACTTAATTTCAAATTTGGACTTGTGCCGGCTTATTAATTTGCTTTTGGCTTGTTTAATTTATTCGTATCTAGCTATGTCTCCATCAATTTTTAAACTTTCATGGCCTAAAGAACTTTATTAGCGAAACTCTTTGCTGGCGAAAGACTGGCAAAAGCCGGTTATTAATATAGCAAAGGGAAGTACAAGGGGAGGAAACTACGTGCGCCAAAAATTTGTCACACCGCGTGCCAGGTCACTGCTTGCTGTTTGCTGCTCGTCGGCTTTTTAGTGCGCGCGCTAAAATGTTAAAAAATATGAACACTTGGATAGTGTGGACACTCACTACTAACACGAGCTGAAAACGATTACTTGTGCGCGCCTTAGTAGAAGCGAATTTGTACATCCAAGGTGAGTAAACAGAAAAAAAAGCAGGGATTGCTCGTTCCATAAATGAACACCTAATCAAGTTATACTACGTATGTACCCCACCCTTGTCGAAAGCTAGCATACAAAAAGTAGCCAGTTGAATTCAAAGTACTGTTAGCACTCTAACGGACTGTCAAAATCTTGCTATAGTTTCTCTCCAACATAAATGGATCGGGTCTAGTCGAAAACGGTGTATATCAAAAACTAGCAAAAGCTTCACCTATTGTTTTGACAATATATACTTTATATTCATTCTTCCTATATTGCTTAATTCGTTTAGTCAAACAAATTAGTCTATATGACTATTTTTCTAAATGCGTCTTCCGAACTGACTGAATAATTCAACATAAGAATCCAGTTTATAAATTAGCGGAGCAAATTGATAAAACAACATGGCTAACCAGGGCCCTTTGCTGATCATTGAAGCAATCGTTTAATTTGAGATAGCGAATAAGTCGTGTAAAAACACACACACATATCATGAATTAAGCGAGATACAATGGACGAATTTCACTATGGCGTAAGCATGTATACACCTATTTCAGAAAAAGTTGTCAGAGCTAAAGGCGATAGGCGATAGGAGATAGGTCATTCCACTATTTACGGTTGGGTTTTCTGTTTGTCAGTTAATTTTATTAAGAAAGCCAACAATCAGACATTCATATCAAATGTTCGGAGCAAAACGAAAGGAATAACGAAGCTATTTTTCGAACTTAATTCTTGATTACTTTGGAATTTGAATGACCTATCTCCTATCGCCTATCGCCTTTAGCATTGACAACCTTTTTTGAAATAGATATATACTACAAGCGATGTGAACACCAATAGATTCGCATAAACTTCAGTCCTTAATATTCAGCCAACTCCGCCTCATCGCTCTTTACAGTGTACGTTTATTTAATTAAGAGGAGATTTTTTTCAATATTGTAATAATTTCAATATTTCAATATTGAGTAAGTCTAAAAGTGCCAAAAACTAGCCCCTTGTACAAGTTTTAATTCAAATTTTCGTTTTGGATTAACACTCAAATTTTATTTTTATCAGTTAGGAATTGATCTACTAAGATTCAATGTCCTGTTTAAAACAGTCTTTTGAGTTGTACAAAGTGGTTATCCTGTATTTTTATTCAAATTTAGCAACTTTCAAGCTGAATGTAAAGAATCACATGGACAAAAGAAGGCCTAAAACTCATTTTCGATTCAAATTTTCACTTTGGATTAATACTTTTATCCAACGTTTTTAATCAAAACAACAAACCAAAATCAACCAACCTAAACTTTCTGAAAGTAATAGCTTTAGCTTCAAGTAGAACATTTACTCTTCAGGTGAATAGATTTTGTTACCCAATGCTTGAACGTGAAAAAACAGTCCTCTTAACTTCCATTCATGGAAACGAAAGACCCGAGATATTTAGGTTAGCTAAGTGTAGAATAGTAAAAAAAATTAACTAATTTATTACAGTTAGAAACAGTCAATTTCATTGCTTGGTACATGCATATGGCATAACATGGCATAGTCATTTTGTTGTTGTTCGCGAATGCTAACTTTTGGTGTTGTGTACCCAGTTGTTTTCCAGCACTTTAGGGCGTGCTCGCAATCAGATTAACGTATACAAGATCTTCATGATCGTGTTGTCTGAATTTGTCACGACTGGCCTCTTTCGGTTCTCTTGTCGTTTTCCTCATCCCACATCGAAAGTTCTAGTATCTTTTTACTTAACGTTTAAAACAAAATCGAAAAAAAACAAAAACGAAAACAAAAACGAAAACGAAAACAAAACGACAAAAAAAAATCCATTATAATTGTTGGAAAATGACAATTCCTGAGACAGTTGAATTGTAAGGTATGTAGAGTTTCGCCTACTAGTATATAGAATTTCCAACTGTTAGAACTGGTCAAAAACTTCAAGTGAATGGTATAGTTTCGTCATCAATTTCCTGAAAAGGCAAAACGCTTAAGACCATATCAAACTAGAGATAAAACGCCTTGGACACAATCTCAACTTCAACCGTCTTTCGATCTCTTTAGACCTAAATGGTTGACTGCATGAGGCTATAAGACCAGATCTTTGGCGCACTAGATCAAAGGAGCTATCCCATCCTACATTCACAGGAGCTATCCCAGCCTAAAATCAAAGGAGCTATCTCAGCCTAAAATCAAAGGAGCAATCCCAGCCTACAATGTTTCCGCACAAAAATTTGTGCCACTGTTTCACTTTGTTGATAATATGGCTAATTGAAAACGGCTTTTTTCTGGAAATTTGATGAAAAATCTTGAAACGCTTGCTTGTACTCCGCTTTTCTCAAAACAGGCATTTATAAATATGCGCGTTCTTGGTCCTCAGCCATATTTTTCACAATAAGTTGTCTTGAATTTCCCGATCACCTCTGTTTATTTAATTTTACTGAGATAACGAAAACAAACTGCATCAGTTACAAGCTCAAAGATCACAGTTATAACTCGACAACTGGACGTCTGTCAAAGAAAACTCAAAAATATTTTGAACAATGGAATATTTTATCAATCAAGCATACCAAAATGAGCTATTTTTTCAACACTCCAAAGTTATCACACTTGATACCGTGGTTGCTAAATAATACGATAAAAATAAAGGAGGCCACGTAAGCTTGCTGAAATTCCTCGCCTATATATAGTGGACACAACATAAAAGAAACCCTAGTAAGAATTTAGGCAAATTATAGCCTGTTAATAAAAAATGCTATTTCAGTAGTTAAATACAGGCGACGAATCGAACTTTAAATCATGTAATGATCTTATTGAGATGGACTGCAGAACGCCAGATGAGAAAATTGTGTTAGCCAATTCATTGATTATCAAACGATCTAATTGTCACTAGACTCTCTGATGTGACTTTTTATAGTATATAGATTCTATGAGTTGAATTTATTGAACAGGGTTGTTGGGGTGCAATTAACGATAATTAAAACGCCGTTTTATAGCGTAATATTTCAAAATGTCCAAATTGCACTCGCCTGAAAGCACGTGCAGTTTTGTTGAAATTTGGAAATATCAATCATACCAAAAACCCGCAATGATGACTTATGCTTATCTTACTTAATTTATTAATGATTAAGGTTGGTTTAGTAATCTTTTATCTATACATTGATATTCGAGTCCGCCCCTATCAGAAAGTCCCAGCCTTTAAGATGAATAACTCCCAATTATGACTAACTCATTTAGGATACAACGACTAAGGTTGGTCTATCAAACCAGTAGCCAAAACAACTAGATCTCTATCAGGTAAAGGCAACTTATCTGATCTAAAGAAAAGGATTAGAATTGAAGCTGAAACCTCAAATTTTAGAAGTGCCGTATCGAAGTATCTATCACGCCATATGTTGAATTCCTCAAATTTCATAACGTACTTTGCTAGAATCTGAATTTTGTCGGGAAATATCTAATGGGAGGCTTTCTTTTTACTCCCAGGGAGGGCCTGGGCTCGAAGCGTCTGTAAGTTTACTCTTTTTTAACTCATGGATTGCTAATCCACGAGTTATAGTAAGGCCAGGGTCGAATATGCAAATTGTTAAATTATCTTACTGCGCATGCTCAACGTGATTGAAGGCAGGCCGAAAGTAACGTGGACTCTGGGTTCGCAGCAGCTGTTCGTGCTTTCGCTCTTTTTTATTCCGGGACTCCTGTGTTATTCAGTCACGATGCATCGATTGAGCATCGACATTCGGAGAGCACTGATCAGAAACATAAAGAACATCAGCTTGAATTATCATAGACTAGAATTTCAGCACTCCACGATAAGATGAAAGAATTACATTCATACATTGTTTTAAAAAGAAAACGCCTTTTAGATCGTTAAAGATCGAATTTAAAGATCGTTAAATTCCAAAGCAAGTTTCGCCATACCATAATAGTCGATGACTTACACAATATCGCATTGCACCAGAGACCCGTCACGATGAGAACGCTAAAAATAGACTCGGAACTCAGAGAGACTTCGCAGTACCAAAGTGCTTGTTTTCAATAAGGTCACTAATAAAGTCAAGATAAAAGGAGAGCTGGTAAAGGGAGTTTGTTTTTACATCAAAGGCACAGCCACATCAAGCTAAAATCAACAGGAAACCAAAAGGACATTTGGAGCTGAAACGAACAGTCGCCTGTATATGAATTTATACTGGATACATTTCCTCCGTGTCTTTGAATCAAATAAATAGCAAACAACAATACTACAGACTTCACAGCTTTGATTTTGATTATTTTCTTCAAGGGAAAAACTCGTGAGCGAAAAAAAAAAAAAATCATCAGAGAGCAAACTGGGACCGACTTATGGAATCAGCCTAAAAAACTCCTTATTTCACTCAAATGTATTGTTTGGGCTTCCTGTTGTCATTCGTACTACGCAATATTGGCGGGTTGATTCGCATTGTTACAGATTTCTATTCATCATCCCTTATAGCTTTATAGATGACGACATGAATGATTACTAACTTGCTAATCAACCAGATGAAGTTAAAATAGAAAATGGTTGTCTCTGAAAGTCCAGATATATATTATCATGCATGTCGTATTATCTACGTTGCGTATGCTGGGCGGTCATACACCCGTATACCATACATTTCTTTGTGAAAAGCAATCGTGTCAATTTCCAAATCTTCATGACTTTGCCATCGGTATTATCAATAAACTTTTCCATTTTATCATCAAAAGATTCCCTCTAAGATTTTTAAAGCTAAGTCTGTAAAGCCATGTCGTTTTATAAATTGATCTACAAGTCTGTCTTCCGAGTTTTCAGCTGGCATCTCTTTTTCCATTATTATGATTTTTTTCTTTTTTGTCTGCGTTCCTTCTAGCTTTTTATGTTGCTGCCAACCTGCTTTTTACTTTATAGTGGCGTAATTATGCCTATTGTTTTGTGGACATTCCTCATTAAAGAGGTTTTTAATTCAATTTTCGATGTTGACTCATTAATAGATATTCATGTTTGAGTAAGATTAATTGATCTCTGAATTTGTCTAGGGGCAGCATATGTGTGCAGGAACAAAATTTGAATCTTTGAGACTTACTGAACAGCTCATACTAGCTTGAGACCTACCCCGGGCCCTAAAATCGCCGCGATTTTGGGCGATCTTGGGCGATATTAGGCGATATTAAGCGATATTAGGCGATTTTAGGGCCCGGAGTAGGCCTTACTTGAGAATCAGTGATGAATTCGGCATGACATTACAAATTAGTAATTTCTATTCGATCTCAAAATGATGGCATTTTTTGCTCAAGACAGACTTTAAACATCAAGTTCATCATTCGCCGCGGTTGTAACAGACAATTTGCTATTGAAGATTGCCAAAAAATATGGCTAAATAACACCATGCAATGACTGATCACATAAAAAAGCATGTGCTGAAAACTTAGTCATATTAAAACTTTATTGCCATGGTGAATTCAAATCACTTACAAGAAAACAAACTTCTTGAATTAGGTAGAAAGAGACATCTCGATCGTCTACTGAAGCTCCCTGGTAACAGGTCAAAATATTGCCAGCCATTTTCGAGTCCATAATTTGTGTGTCACTTATTTTTGCACTTTTCTTTGCCATTAATTTACCTTCGACTTTGTGCTGCCTTGCCACTTCGCCGATACAAGAAGCGCAATAAAATATGAATAACTATTCGCTAAAGCTATAAATATATTACCTAACTGAGGTACGTTTATAGATATAATTTTTTTTCTGGTTTGAAGTGTAATTTTGAATTAATTTCTGAACTCAAAAATTCAGTCAAACAGCTGTAGTTTTGAGCGTGGGTTGCCTGTGGTCTAACAAACAAATTCCATACAAACTCTCAAGCTTAGGATTTTAGGGAACATTTAACGCTGCCATTCCAAATTATCCAGAATATCAAAGATATGAGATTAGAAAGAGCTGCAATGACTTTCGAGTCATTATTTTCTACGATTCTTGAAATCCCGGGGACAATTTTTGCGGCAACATAGGGATCTATCATTTTTGTGATGAGGATTTTTGCCCCTACATAGAACCAAAATCTATTTAACAAATTGAAGATGGTTTTGAGTTGTCTGTCCTGTTATTGACACACTCTTGACGTCATAAAATGGTCAAAACTTAAGTGGAATCACGAGCGTAGCGAGTGGTTTCACTGCAAAGTTTTGAACATTTTATGGCGTCAAGAGTGTGTCAATAAGAGGACAGACAACTCAAAACCATCTTCAATTCGTTTTTTACAACAATTATTTGAGATAAAAGTTAAAAAATCGTTTTCAAACGGGGCAACAAAACAAGCGCGCGCGCCGAAACGCGTCAGCAGTGTGTCTGTCCTCTTATTGACACACTCTAATCAACCAATCAGATCGCGAGATTAGTATCAAGTGTTGTAAAAAAAAAAAAATTCAATCTGGTTACAATGTCTGTAAATGTACGAGTGTCTGACCGTGAATTCCCTAAAATTTACCATATCACGTGTTTTGAGCCCTAAAATAAAGGCACGACTCGTCCAAAATATATGGGAGTTACCCCGGGTCGTGCAAGAATACCAACGATTTTTTGTTCTTATTAATACACCGATTTCCAAAAAATGATTGTCGTACGAGAGGCCTCAAGCCCACGCAAAATTACCAAAAAGGATTATGGGTAGTTCTAACACTTCACTCTCTTTTCAGTGTTGGTCTTGATTTTATTAAACATAAATAAATCAACATCTTTGGTGCATACGGTCAGAGCCAACTAGATTTGAATTGTCGATTTTGTAGATATATAACTTTAGTAATTTGTACCCATGTTCCTTCCAGGTGAGTCTCGTAGGCTCGGGGACCTTTTGCCCGACAAGGCTAATTGAAATAGGTGTATATATTCAGCACAAATTCAACGGCTTAATGCGTTTAGTTCAGTAGTACCGCATGGGTATCCTTTCATTTATTCACATGTAAATTCTTGTAATACACGGTCAACACAAACACGCGTTTTCCAAAATGGCGGGATATTCTCGTAAACTCTGGAGTTTACGCGTTTTCTCGTATAATGCATGTGGGCACCATTAAACGCACATTTTAGCTTAAATGCTGGGGTAGCAATATGCTCACCCAATCCCTCTACCCCTGCGGCCCGCAAAACGTTCAATGGTCGGTTCCCAGTCTGGATTGAGAACAGAATACTGCATGTTTACTGGTTATCTGTTATCTGCTTACATTATACAATAAAATACTTTCAAGAGAAAGTTGATGGTAAGGCTAGCCAGTCATAACATTGCAGTACTATGTACTACAGCACAAGATACTCTAAGCTTGTTGAAGGATAGGTCCCTTGTGTGAACTGTAAGTTTTTGTTGGAAATTTGTGTTACGGGGAGAAAATCTGTCCTCAGGGAAAGTCCCATTTTTAGGTCACAAAGAGAGGACAATGTGACCCGAATATTTGCGGAAATATTGTACGGGCCTTTAAAAAAAATAAAAAAAATAAATTTTGTCAGCTTCTAGAGCGCATTTTCCATGGCGAAATGATCAAATGCGCTATAACTAAATCACATAAATCAAACATAAATGGATTAAGAATCCCAACTGGCAAGGAGACAAACCAGTTGGCTATATTACAAGCATGGCCGAGAAACTGAATTTGAACTAATCGAAATCGGAACGAATTCAGTCTCCGCTAGTGGCCAGAGCGGAAAAATCGACCTGGGACCGCCAGATTGCGAGACCAACGCTCTGACCACTCGGCCATGCTGCCTCCTTTTACGGGTGCCCACATGTACGAGAAAACGCGTAAACGGCGGAGCTTACGAGAATATTAGGCTTAGAGATCATTAATTTTTTATAGCATGATCGTGAGCACAGTTTGGGGAACCTGTCACCGTTATGCCAATAAATAACAACTAGCAAGTAAAAAGGTTCATTTTAAATGATTCCTTGTATGTAGGGAACTTGTAACTTTTCCACGCCGGACCTTTCCCAGCTTCACATCCCCTATGTGCACTGAGTTATCAAGTCTTCATTTACTTTATTTGGTGCAATATTTGATGATATTAGCGCGTATGCACAAGGCTAAAGGCCTACATTGCAGCGTAAGAGCTGGACTATTTGGTATATCTGTCCGTGTGAGATGGCTTTTAGCTGATTTGTTTTCTAAATCACTTGATAAAACTCAATTTTTCCCATGTGAAATTCCTATTATCACCAGTTTAAGTGTTTTATATACACTTGTCTTATCATCTTTGGAGAGGTTTATTCCGGAATTCAAAACATACTGTTTCTATTTTATCCAAGAAATAAAGCTATAAAAACTCTGGGCAAGTGACTAAGGCTAATTCACGCTTGTAGTCAATTACAAGATGGAGAGCAGAATTTTTATCGCGATTCTTGTTGGAGCTCTTCTTCTTGGACTTGTTGAAAACGGTGTTTGTCAAAGCAGCGCCCGTAAGGGAAGACGTGAATACGAGGTAATAAATTAGTTTAAATAATATAGTGTAAGTCTTGGGCAAATGAAAATCAGTAACACCACAAAGAAATGATTCCGTCTTTGTACTAACTTTACAAGCCTTA
This sequence comes from Telmatactis stephensoni, assembly GCA_029948255.1. Classification (NCBI taxonomy): domain Eukaryota; kingdom Metazoa; phylum Cnidaria; class Anthozoa; order Actiniaria; family Isophelliidae; genus Telmatactis; species Telmatactis stephensoni. The sequence goes on along the minus strand of JALIZF010000995.1, from coordinate 64,307 downwards.
AAACCCTCAGCGGAACGTTAGTAAATTACGTAAGTAAATTACGTATGTATTGTCATTTTATGACAAATCCCTTTTTACTGGTACTTTCAATTGTCAGTCCACCAAAGATTTAGTTTGTATTTGATTAAGTAACATACACCTTTTTCCAAAAACTTTGACGTCGCGCAATCCGAATCTAAAACCATAATTTATTGAGTAAAATACGAAAAAGGTAAAATTTTGACTCAAAGTTCATAACTTATATTCCAATATTACAACAAATTACTTCACTGATTCAGCTAGCTCTGTATATAGTCAATTGAAGAAACGTTGTCGGGTCGAAAAACATAGAATATAGAAGCTGAGACCGAAATGGTGCTTGGGATGTCAATGATAATATTCTGATTTATTCATTTACGCTTTGCCTTCGATGCAAAATGCCAAAAGCGTGTTCAGGACCTGGGTTGGCGGGCCGTTTGGCTTCGATTTTTTATCGGTTGCAGCTTAGATAAATAAATCAGAATATAGTTATTGACATCCCATGAACCATTTCGGTCTCAGCTTCTATGTTTTTAGACCCGACAACGTTTCTTCAATTGACTGTATATCAAAATTAGCAGCTACGTACTCCATCAGTCTTACATTTCAGATTCAGATCTGGACCGTTTACGGAAATACTTTAGGTGTACACGCACGGTAAAAAATATTATATTTTTACATATTCCAGGGATTTTCTACGTACGTTTTAAATGTTCGTAATTCAATGACTTCATACATTTTTTTGTTGTAGCTCACGAGAGACCAAATGTTTCCGGCGATGGATCAACAAAGCTGGAAGAGATCTAGAATGGCACTCTCCCTTCAGTCAGAGAGATTAATTTGCCAGACAGCAAGAGAATTAGGATGCCCAAGCTCATGCTCAAGCTAAAACAAGCTGACCTTAAGAGACCTTCACTTTGGACTGACATAAGCTTTAATTTGAAATAAGTGAAACTGTAAGCTCTGTATTGTTGAAGTCGTTCACAACATGTAAAAGGCTCGTTAAAACGACAAAATAGGCAATAAATGAAACTGAGGCAATAAATCCTTTATGGTTTTTTGTATTTGTGAACTTCAACAGGTTTTCTGAATGGGGGATCATTTTAAGATATACATGTACCGGATCTACTTATCTATCATAAAAACTGACGAAGCCGATACGGTAACATATGATGGCTCATGGGGGTCCTCCTAAAACACAAACACAAATCACTGGTTCTCAACCAAATTTAGTTTTGCCCCAAGCGTGAGGACGTTTTGATCCCCTCTCTATGCCAGAATCCTTTTCAAGTAGCTTTTGTTCAGCAATTAAAACTATTGTGTTTGTATTCTCGAAGAAATATATACAACATTTGAATATGAAAGGCTCTTGAAAAGGAATCTAGTATAGAGAGGGAGTCAAAACTTTATAACACCGGCGAGGGGCTTATTAAAGTGGAAAGCACGGAAAACACACCAAACTCAAAAATAGCAAACAAGTGCCCAAAATTCAGAAACACATAGAAACTGTTAGCTAGAATTTTGTGAAAAATCTCTCAGTTCAAACAAAATTTTTCAAACCGGCAAAACTGGCAAAACACGATGATTAATTTTAATGAGTTTTTATACATCTTGACGTTCGGCTTTTGTTTTGTATCAGTGTTTTTTTTCATTTTGTTTAGGTTTTATTAGGGTTATATACATACCAACCGGGCATGGTTAAAGTCAAACATCGATCAGTGATTCAGTTCATCAGCCTATGGACCTTTCTAACGTAAGTTTTCCTTATTTACTGGTAAATTTTTGGGTGGCCAATTTAATTATTTTGTCTAGTAATTTGACACATGAAGAAAATACGGCCAGAAAAATGCTTTCAACAATTTTGATGTCAATAACATCTTTTGTCAATAACATCAATAACAGACTTTTGTGAAGGTTTATATACAAAATGCAGAGATTACTGCATGAAGAAACACGAAATATGATCAAATGTATAACTTTCATTCCCGTAACGTTTATAAAAAGTTTAAAATCGCAAAGCGTAAGGGAATGATTTCCCGTATTTTTGGCGAGTGTTCTCCCAACTTCTGGCCGTGTTTAAAAAAATTATTGCTGCTTTTCCCGAAAACTAAAGAAATTCAAACTTTTGAATATAGATAGTCGTGAAGATAGTAAATGCAAAATTTAAATTGACACAATTACATAATGTAATCAGACAAATAATTCCAGAGTAGAAATCAGTTTATCAACTTATTAAAAATAAAAGCCCTCTAAGCGGAAGGTATGTGTTTGCTGGTAGTCAAAACATGTATGTATCTTCACCATCCTAGATTTATATAGTTATAAGTTTTGCAATAACATGATTAGTTTTAGTACATTGATAAGTTGGTCATTACTACTTGTATAAAATGTCCCAGCCTGTCATTGCAATCCAAAAGTGGGAGATCAAGGACTAGGCTGGTAGACATAAATATTAATCGAACTAATTGAGATGTGTCAAGGGTTACAATTACGTCCGAAAAAGGTACACAATTCGTTGAGGTAAGGTTATAGAGGTTATAGACCTCAGCCGAAGTGTGTCCCTTTTTTCTCTCGCTTTAGTTCTACAGCTATTTATCTTAAAAATCTTTCGTGTTCGTACAGACAACAGCCGGTCCGCTGACCTACGCAGGCTCGTTTTGGCAGATAACTTGATGTATTGTATTCATAACATCTGTCTATATCTATTGCTGTACCGCTGAAAAATCACTGGCGCGCACTGCATGACAGTTAGAATTGTATGTAGGCTTTTGACCAATAAGACAACAGATACTGAGTATGATAATTATATATAAAGTAAATTAGTATCAATTGTTCAACTGTTTGTTGGGAAGTGCTTATTAAATGTTAACCGAAGAAGGACTAGCTCGGGATCTTTCTTTCAAGTCTTTTATTGTAAGCAAGAATCCAACTATAACTCAGCTCTTAGTCTTCTTCTGATAACTATTCTTCTTCTTTGGCAACTATTCTTCTTCTAACAAGGGCATCTAACCAGCATAAATGCATAAATCTTGTGGGAAAATTCCCATCTCACAAGTGTTTGCCGATCAAACACTTGGATGTTATAGGGTGTGGCGTTAGATGTCCTTGCCAGATTAGATGCACACGATACATACATAATCGTGAGAACTACAAAAACTACTATTTTCGGAAATAAGCACTTCCCAACATGTTCTCAAAAGGGAATAAAAATCTGAATAAGAAAGAAATTTGTAAAGCATTCTGGCATTCTAGCAGGCGAATCATCCTACCTGCTATACATTTACTGCATTCTGTTTACATGGAAATTTGTGTCTTCACTTCGGGTACTAGGATCATCCTACTAAACAGAATGCAGTAAATGTATAGCAGGTAGGATGATTCACCTGCTAGGATGATCCTAGTGCCATGTAAACATCTCCATAGAGTAATCAAGCAAAAACCTACTCGGCAATAATTAAGGATAAGATTCTGATATATTTAGTAGGTAAAATGTCATCGCGAATTCAGCTCATTACTAATCCATCGGTATCATGCAGTCTTCTGCAGTCGCAGTACGGACAACCGTTGTTCCCCTTTATGTTAAACTGCTGGATTGCTAGTGACATCACAGCAACCATCTTGGATGAATTTCAATAAAATATTTCTCGTCGTTAGAATACCTTGTTCATCCAACATGTGGTTTTCATGTCTTTAGCTGTTGATTCCCTCAAGGGAATGTAGAAATCTAGCAATAGTAGTGATTACGAAGATGAACTTTTCAATCGCATGAAGTCATTTCATTTTCCTTGTTTTCCCTTAATAACCATAGATTATCCAGTACTTGCTTGCTATTGTTGCCACGGTAACAAAACCAAGCCATCAGCAACCTTGCCAAGTCAAGTCTATCAGCAACTACGCTCTGATTGGTTATGCGTACAAGACGCTGGTTACGTCAGATTACCCCGGATGTGTGACTGCTTGTTTGCAAGACAGCGGCTGTAAAAGTCTTAACTACTTGACGACCAATAACACGTGCGACCTCAACAATCAGGCTAAAGAATCAAGTCTATCTAAGTTTACTGGCAAGAACCACAACATATATTTTACGAACATCTTAAATCTAATGTGTAAGTTATACTTTGTATTTCTCTAAAACAAGATTGTTTCTAGAAAGGCGTGTCAAATGGTAGCCTGGTTTTCACACGGTCAGGGGGCATGGTTGCCGCTACCTTTCTATCAGTGATCTATCAGTGCCAGACATCTGGTTGGTGTTATATTTGCGATTCTTTGGAGATGTTTAACGAAACGAAGCGTGAGCCGAATCCAGTATACGAGTTCGCTAGTTTGTCATTTTGTTGTTTCGGCTAATCGAGAAGCCTACTCTGGAAATTTAATAAAAATCTTGTGGTCCGTTTGTTCTTAATTAGTTTCAATGACCTTCAAAGTTACACGTTCATTTGCATTCTCCTCTCCAAACAGACCATTTTGAAATGTGAGTTTTCACAATTATCAGTCTTGAGATTTCCGAACACTTCCGTCCATGCAATTTCAAAGTTAATGACGAAGGCAAACTATATCAATTGTAAGTTCAAAGATTTATAGTTGGCCTACTGGAGTGTCTGTCAAGAAAACAGAAAAATTTTGAAAAATTGCCGAATGTTTTATCGGACAAGCATACAAAAATGTGTAATTACACTCCAACAGTCATCACACTTGATTCCACGGTTGCTAAATAATACGATACAAATAAAGGAGGCCACGTAGCTTGCTGAAATTCCTCACTTATATAGTGGACAAAACATAAAACAAATCCTAAAAATAGTGTTTTGGTGTTCTTAAGATGTTTCAAGCCCACAACGTCTGCACACATCATTTATTATAACGAGAAGTTGATGTGCCTTGACCACCCGCCGTTTTAAAAAAAAAGTACCATACATCCGCCTATTGGACCCACCTCATTATCTCCACTCCTTGCTAGTAAACATAAGGTAAATAATATGTAATTAATATTGCATTCAACAGCGATACTACCTGTACAAACCTACCCCAAGTCTTGTCGGGATATTGTTCTCAGTGGAAAGTCTGTGGGTACAGGCACATATCAGTTGGATCCAGGCAACACAGGAAGCCCAATCCCAGCCTTGTGTGACATGACTACAGATGGAGGTTAGTGAGACATCGTTACAACATTTCCAAGGCTTTAGGGCCGGTTCACACACCGCATAAGTATACGCATGCGCAGACTCAATAGCGTACTGCTCATTATATGTTTTCGTTTTTTCTCACACCTGAGTGACAAAGATGAACTGGCCTGGTTTATTGCATTCCCCGCGCGTTCTACGTACCCGGAGTAGAAGTATTTTGCGATTTAATAGACCTCTGCTTTACTGATACGGACGCCATTTTAAATGTAATTTCAAGTAATATTATGGGATGCCAAGGGGCAAACCAATTTCAGTCACGTGAGTCATGTACGGAAATACCTCAAAAATGTGTTCTTTTGCACGAGCTTCCTCCTTTTTTTTGGAAGTTTGTATTAACAATATTTTGAAGTGGAAATAACTTTTCAGCATGAAATTTCTTCCAAAAATTCCCTCCAAACTCACAACTAATTAAAGTCCCTATGATGCATATTTTTTTTCTTTTCAAATTCAGTTCTTTTCTGGGAATATAGTTGAGGTCTTTTTGTCTTACTTTTGAACACTCCATGTTTTTCGAGATATAAAGGTTTCAAATTTCAAAATGCAAATTTGATGACGTCAGGGAAGCCATCATTTATTATACAAAACCAAGATGACTTGAAATACTCTAATTTTTTCAATTTGGAATTTATTTCCGTAAAGCCTGCCTGTTTGAGTAAAAAATCTGGTTGTGGAATTTAAGACCTCTTTTAGTGAAACCCATGAGAAACTGGTGATGATGACTGCCCTGACGTCATCACATTTGCATTTTATATTTCCGAAAATATAGAGTATTCCAAAATGGGATAAAAAGATCTAAACTATATTCCCAGAAAAGAAATGAGTTTAAAAATAAAAAATATGCGTCATAGGGACTTTAAGTACGTTTTGCCCGCTGGGCATCCCATAATATTGTTTAATTTAAAATTATTTTGTTAAGATGGCACAGGTATTAATAAAAAGGTCTATTGCACACATGTTTTATTACATAACTGGAAGCTTTATCGATTTTAGGTGGATGGACCGTTGTGACGTACACCATCCTTCAGAGTCCTTCCTTTCCAAACACCATCAAGAGTGCACTAAAATTTGAAGACATACTATCATTATCTAACAAACATGACGTCCTCGTTAAACCGTCGGGCAAAGCCATGTTACAACTCAAGCAAGTAATGGGATTCCATCAGATTCACTTTTATTGCCACAAGCAAGTCGTTGGTAGAACGGTGAGCATTGTCACCAAGAACGACACCGCTGGCCAGCAAGTTGTACGGTATTTTACCGATGACACATTTGCAAGGTCAAACTTTCCCGCTGCTTGTGGGTCGTTCAAAGTGCTATCAAAGGACAACTCCACGTTGGCCCAAAATTGTGCTTTATGGGGAAGTGACTCGCCTTACAACCACTGGGGACACAGTAGCAAGAGAGGAAGTTATCGCTTATCCTCTAAACCATTTTCCTATGGAGACGATCACGTATATGGTGCCAATGCTTGGAGTAATTCATTCTCTTGTGATGATTCCCTGACATCTGCTGTGTCTGCTGGAGATGTAATAAAGATTTCAGTTCGATAAAAGGGCTTCATTGATCTAAAAATGCTTAATTGTGTACAAGCATTATGTGCATGCAACAATTTATAGACTTATGAATACCCGTCTAATTGTGTTGGACCCTGCATTGTAGATGAGGGACATCGTTCAAAATGGCGAGAGCTGTGCTATTTGAAAATGATTGCGGTCAGTTATAGGAATCTTGTCAAACTAGATTTTAGATCTTCGACCACTTATGTGGCGCAGCAATTCATGAAAGGGTGGAAGAGAACCTTTGAGCTCAAGGTACTATGTCACCACAGCCAAGGCGCTTTGTGCCTGGGCCTATGTGCCAACATGTTCTTGCCATAGTTAGACCGGCATGAAGGATCTTCCTGTGGCTGGAACGTTTTGGCACATGGGTCCCGGCACCGCAAGTTTTTGATAACTGCGTAGAATATTTTCAGTGCTTCTATTTTAGGGTTTGGGGAGGATATCTTTCTAGTTTTTTATATACTTTAGTCAAGGCGGGTACCTCGCATGGGACTTCGTGTCCCGTTTGTACCCACCTCTTGGACAGTGCCTTTGTTTTGTTGTTTTTCTACTTTCTCTATTTTTTGTATTTTAGTTATGTTATTTCTGTGGTTTGTCCAATAAAGTTGTGCAAAAAAAACCCCGATACAATTAATTTTTTGCGCAAGTTGTCTCGCAATAGACGTTGAAACAAGTTGCACTGGCCATTGCGGCGTTCAACAAAATCATCTCAAGACAAGTTCTTACAATGGTTGGAAAAAGTACTGACTGACTGAGCTCATGTACTTTTTACAACGATGGCATTAACTTATTTCAACGTTGCACTCTCTTCTGTAACTCGTGCGTCTTGTTTTGAACGCCATTGCGAGACGAATTAGACAATATTGCATGTTCTGTTCCTCGAGTTTTCAGGCAAAAACTTTTCGCATGAAGTTACTTTTCAACTGATAAACTTTATAGTACTTTGTTTAGGGACAATCTCTCCAACTGAAAAGGACATATAAAAATACTCAAGATTCTGCACTGCATATAGTTGTTCGAAAGACACTCAACCGGCGTGATTAAATCTAGGACTAACCCATGATCAAATCAACTGGGGGATAAGAATCTGTCCACGAAGCAACAATTTTTCATGAAATCACTGTCACGTTAAAGCTATTTGTTCCACGATCATGTTCCTGCAGCAAACCCTGTGGTGTGTATGGACTTCACGAGTTTAGGGAGCGCGAAAAATGAGAGACGTTAATCAGGTTCAAAACATGTGTTAACAAGGTTTGTCATTATTTATCAAGCAATTAGTACTACCTTAGATGTCAAAACGTGGTGAAATAAATAAGTTAAGTGCGTGTTCTCACAATATTTCGACGTCTTTTGCATATACCTATTTCAAAAAAGGTTGTCCTCAGTTTTAATGCATACTGCATAGTAAATACCGCATACCAAGACCGAAATGCATTGTGGATATCAAATTTCGGGTAGTTTTGACAATTTTTATGAGTACAAAAGTTGCGGAAAAAGTCTGCTTAGATTCAACCCGAGATGAAACAGAGAATCAACATAAGTAAAGCCTCTTGTAACCCAATTACAAATTGTCCATAATATACAGTAAAAACCCGCATATAAGAACCAGTGGATTAAGAACTACTAGGCTAAAATTTGCTTTTTAAGCACCTGTTAAATAAGAACCACTTTAGCCTAAGAAATTAGACTGGTTCTTATATAAAAGGTTTCAACATTGATTTGGATTTATGTTCTTTTTTTTTTGTTTTGTTTTGGTGAAAAAAAAAAAAAAAGTTCAGGCTGAATGACTAATTTTTTAAAAGATAAATGCTTTACAAATGTTTTAGGTGATGTATATACAATACAATATGTTATTATTTGTACTTATTCTTGCCAAAAAAACTTTGTTATTTATAAGAATTTCTTAGAAGACCACTGTACTTGGTGAAAAGGCATGTATATGTTTATATTAAATGAAAAAAACACCATATACAATGGAAATTGTTTTTGCCTTGTATATAAGAACCAGTTAAGAACCACCTTAGCCTAATTTCTCACTAAATACCAATTAGATAAGAACCACTTTAACCTAACCTCGAAAAACAGTGGTTCTTATATGCGGGTTTTTACTGTTTCTCAGTCTTGGTTTTGGTGCATACTGCATAGTCAATACTGCATACCAAGGACAACCCCTTTTTTGAAATAGGTACACACCTATTTGCATATACACTTACCTTCAAAACAAAGAAGCTGAGAGCAAAATGAACATTGGGAAATTTAGTTGATTTTAAAGAAGCGCGTGTTCAAACAGCGACTGAGAGAAATGTCCAGTATTCCACACACGATTATGTAGAAAACTTATGAATATCCATATATTACTAGTCTATCCAGGAGGCATTTCGGCCTCAGCTTCTAGATTGGATGATTTTGAAAGGGTCAATATTTGTGCATATAGTATATTTGCACAGACATCTTTTACATGTAATTATCAAAATATTTCAACCAATGAGAGCGCGGGTAAGATTCTGTGACGTTATCTTTGCGTCTATACTGCAATCACAGTTCTGGACCATTCAGAAGCCGGGTAACATACCAATTATTATATAGTCAATAATACATATATCTATCGAAATACAGCGTTTTGCAAAAATTCTGAGAAAGCCAAGTATATACATGTATACATATATACTAATTTGCATATTTTCATAAAAAGCCAGGCCAAAGTGCTTATCACCATTAAGTCTGAATAACTGCATTGTAAATTTGCAAAGAATTTGTATTTTTGCCCATATTTTAGCGATTTTAGTTTGAAAATTACCCATAATGCACCTGATATATGTACATATGTATATACTTGGCTTTCTCAGAATTTTTGCAAAACGCTGTATTTCAACAAATCATAGAGCGCGTAAGATTTTATGGCATTGTCCGTGTGTCGACTATAGTGAAAAACGTCTGCGCATGTTCGTAGACATGTCTTCGTGCTTTTGTAAACTTATGCAAATTTCGCTTTTACGGTTGCCTTCAACAATGGTCGTGGCTAGATGGGATCCTCGCAAAAGATTTGATTAGGTTTAGGGTTAGTATTAGGGAAGACTTTGTAAAAACAAAGCTCTAAACTAGCCCTAAAACTAACCAAACCTTGTTTGCGAGGATCCCATCTAGACTCGACCATGTCAAAACTTAAGGTCAATTCTTGAAACTAAAGGTCAGTATTCATGTCTTTATTAATGCAATATACTTTGTCTCACAAACGTATACAAGACAAATTTTATGTATATACTGAGAACACGAGCATTTCATTTCAAGCTAAAACTCACACATTTCTTAAGAAAACATCGTAATATGCACGCATGCGCAGACGTTTTTCTCTAGTGTCCCGTGTCAAATTACAATCACACATGGTTCTCAACCAATCAGAGCTCGCGTAATCTACTAATTATCACATAAAACGCACGACTTAGGATATGTTTCCTCGGTTTTATTTCACAGTATTTAGAAACGTTCCCTTCAAGGAAATCGGACGGTGCATTCTCTTTTAGAACACTTCAATTGAACATTCATCGAAAGACTTATTATTGTTGTTATTGGTGGAATTATCAAACTATGTTACCAATTGGGTGCAAGATAATTAAAGAATCGCATGCTGAGCTCGTAACCAAGGAAACAAGCCTGAGAAGAAAATCAATAAAAATAAATTAGGACTTGTTAGGAAGACAAAAAACGCAAAAACCACAATTTATTTACTGGTGTGGGCTATGAATGTATGGTAGCCTGTGTAGTTGTATTCTATGGGAGGAGAGGGAGGAGAGGGAAGGAGAGAAAGGAACAAAAGGTGGGAAGAACTCCTATTGGGCAAAAGGTATCCCGATATCAATTACTGCCCATAAAGAAAACAGTCATCCTTCTCCGTCGGGTGGTTATATAGGCTAAATGTATCGTACAATGCCTATTGTACTCAGCAATAGAACAGATTTCGTATGAGTGTGAAACGGACCGCGCCATGCCGTGATGCCTGTAAAAACATTCGAAATTCCTGCCGTAGCCGTGCCGTGAACGTGCGGTACCGTTTTCACAGTCATACGAAATCCACTCTAAACAATAAACATCTCGACAAACAAAGTGTTATTTGTTGTGTTCGCTAGAGTATTAAAGAAACCTATACTGATGGTCTCCACTATAAAAGTACTTACGGCATTTGCAGGGAAAGCACGAAGCATGACGGGAGTTAAACCTCGAAACAACGCAGCGGGACCTTCTTCTTTCATCTGTAGTAGAGAGTTACTTAGGTTGGTGTAGGAATTGTTATGGTAAGAAGATGAAAGGAGGAAGGAAGGAAGGAAGCAAGGAAGGAAGGAAGGAAGGAAGAAAAGGAGAAAGGGAGGGAGGGAGGGAGGGAGGGAGGAAGGAAGGAAGGAAGGAAGGAAGGAAGGAAGGAAGGAAGGAAGGAAGGAAGGAAGGAAGGAAGGAAGGAAGGAAGGAAGGAAGGAAGGAAGGAAGGAAGGAAGGAAGGAAGGAAGGAAGGAAGGAAGGAAGGAAGGAAGGAAGGAAGGAAGGAAGGAAGGAAGGAAGGAAGGAAGGAAGGAAGGAAGGAAGGAAGGAAGGAAGGAAGGAAGGAAGGAAGGAAGGAAGGAAGGAAGGAGGAAAACTGAGATTGCAAAAACTGTGAACAAACCATATGCCTAAAGACATCTCTAACACCCCTTGGGTAGGTTCCCTCAGGAGATGTCTGTAGTCGAGACTTCAACACGTCTTGTGCTATGGCTGCAGCCCAGTTAGCCATACCAGCCACACCTGGAAATAAAAAGTTACAAATACTAAGTAAATAGAGAATAATAACCCTGTAACGTTAACAGAAAATATTATTTGATAGAGAGAATAACATGGAGATCAGTCTGTTTAGTACTGCCAAATATTTCCTGCACCTACATATACAATGAAACAAGTCTACTGTTAAACAAATGGCAAGAATGTGACTGAATTTACCTCCAGCAACCAGGATCTTGTGTGCACCAACATCACCTCTCCTGTACAGAAATTCACAATGCTATTAAAAGCCATTGAACTATAACAGTGAATTGGAAACCTAGCAGCAGGCTGAGCTGGGATCCCTGTTTTATGAAGTTGATGACTTTGTAGCACAGGAATCCCAGGATATGCTGTACAGTGTACATAGCATTTATTACTTGGCTACATAATAGTCTATCCTACTAAGGTTAATTTGACTGATGTTGACATATTTGCCATAAATATCCCTGACTTTTACTGATTACTGGCCAATTTTTTACTCCTTTGTCGCTACTAAAAGATCTCCTTTGTGCACAGGATAACTAATACAGTGTCAGACAATAACTTGATAATAATGTGAACATTTGTAAGAAAAGTTATATATGAAATTCTCTGACTTTTGCAATGAATTGAGAATTCCTAGACCTAAAGTAATTCAAATGTAATTCAAAATTTTCTGACTATTCTCTGATCTTCAAAAAAGTTTATTTTCCCTAACTGTGCATGTAAGACTGATCTAGTAAAACTATGTACATGTAACTTTTCATAGTAAACTTACTCTCCACCTTCGGGGGTAAAAGCCTTTAAAAGATACTCATATGAAGTGAAATACATGGCAGTGCCAGGAACATCTAATGAGGAATCAAACAAAATGTTAGAATGGAGCAATTTTTAAAAGTAGAAAGAGAAAGAAAAAGAAAAAAGAAAAAGCAGGACAAATGATAAAAATGAAAATAAGTAAAAGATATCAAAACTGGAAGAATAAAAATTAGCTTAAATGTCAGAGTTTTCTATTTCTTTTATAAGAACCTCTTACTGTTTTAGGGAAACGTACTATTTTATTTTGTTTGTAACACATAAGAATGAGCGTATAATAAGAAGGGTTCAATGTGAAAATGGCCTAAGTGACTTTTTTGATGATTTTTTCAATGGCATGAAAAGGTATAATTAACTTTCCTATGCTGGAAAAATTAATCTCAGGACATTCATCAAAAAGTCACTTAGGTCATTTTCACAGGGAACCCTTCATTATTTATTATGTCCTATGTTCCCGTGCCTCTTTCAGCCAACTGGAGCCAGCATTATATCCTAGTTTAATATTATATAATACCTCTTAAAAGAGTGGCACAAACTCCTTTATAAACTCCTCTAATTCCAGTTTCTTTATAGATTTGTTTTACACAGTCTATTGGTCCTTTGTATTTTTGTTCTGCTCCAGAGGCCTGTTGGATCTGATACAAAATACACACAGACTTAAATACAGCAGACGGAAATAATGTTACATGTAAAGTAATATATTTTCATCAAATTAAAGAGGTGTACACATTCTCAGGATTAAGTAGCAGGAAAATGAATTTTAATCAGTAGATGGCACATACTTTATGACCAGAGCTTTTATTTTAATTTTTTGGTTTTTATTTGGATGAATTTTTTTCACTTTTCAAAGCAACTTTCATTCAGCAAAAGCCTTAATTAAAGTAGCCACTGATATTGCAAGTCACTGGCACTTTTTGACAACCCTGCATTTCCTGCTCAATCAGACCCTTTGACTAATAAGAGTTAAAATTAATTACCTGAAGTAAACACTTTACTCGTTCTCCAGGAGCCATGATGGCTGTTGTACACACACCAGCAAACATACCAGCATTGAAGATCTCAAAGTACCTACAATGTTAAAGAACAGCCTTGTGGATGTCACATTGTTACCATGACCATCATTTACTATCATCAATAAATATAGGTTGTTAGTCAACAGGCCAGCTTTAGAAATGTTTTTTGTAAGTCAAGTTGTACATTATTTATTTGGTAATTAAAACCTTTAATCAAAGCCACGACACAAGTGACTTTAGTGAAACCTCACAGCAGTTTTAGCTGGCTAGTCAACTAATAGTGTAACTTTTTATGATTGCAATTCTGTAACCATTTTTGATATTGTTATCTTTTTCAACTTTGATAAGTGTGTGACATGGTACGGAAAGCCACTCAAATGTTACTGACTCAATTAGGGTCTCATATTTTTCACATTCTTGCACATTGTGCATGCATGTTCTTTGTAGAACTTTTCCAGTTGATAAATGTATTGAAAATGTCATCATTTTACCACCTGGATAAGACTTTATCCAACACATACTGTCAGTACCAGTTGACCTATCCATCTTTTGTGCAACTGGTACCTGGAGTGCAGTCTTTGTCCTCGTCTTTGTGGCAGGCCATAGACATTATCTGGACTGGACTGATTGCCCACCTTGGCCTTCATCACTACTGGACCCCACAAAAACATCCTCATTGTAAGCCATGTCACATCCATGGCTTACTTGTACAAATTTGTACAAGTATGTAGTGAAAAGCTAACAAAACACACTGTCAGCTCAAAGCTTCTTACAGTGTAGTAGTCTTTGCATATGACAATTATACTAATTAGTAATTTTCCTTATTTCCCTTCATAGTAACCAATTGTACTTACGTTGGGTCAGCATTGGGATCTTTCATTTGTAGCTTTTTCCCCATATTAAAACCCCAGAAACAAATAGCAAAAATAGGTGTAACTCCTACTATTGGTGCTCCCATTCCTTTATATAAACCTAAAAAACCCTGTCAAGAAAAAACAACAAGAAAACAGAAGCTATTGATGTCACTTTTAGCCCCAGTTATAGATTAAAAAAAGGCAAGACTGAGGACAATATATGACAGCTGACTTCAGGATGAATCTACTTTTTAAAAAAAGATTCTTGACATAAATGGCACTATCTTCTGACTCAAAGTATATAAAGCCAATGCAACTCAGATTCAGAGGTGCTAGTTTACATTTAAAAAAATATCCTTTACTAAACAAAACATTTATTCATTTTGTCACAAATAATCCTTGTCCTTGCCAGCTTTTGGTCCAGTAGACAATGGCTGTAGTGACCAAAGTTGTTTTGAGGGAAATCCCAGGTTAAATTATAACCAAAATGGTTTTCCCTAGACTTCATCCTGGGTTATAATATACATTCTAGTCTAGCCTGCGAAGCTGGCCCTAGGGGGAGGGAGGGGAGGGGAGGGGGAAGAGAAGGAGAGGAAGGGCCTGCCCACAAGGCCAGGTATTTTAGGTTTCTACGGTTGCTGATGACCGTAAATTTTGATTGGCTGAATTTTGACAAATGATTGACAGATCAATCAAAACGCTGTGGCATCGTCTTTTAGAGCTGTAGTAATTATATTTAAAATCAGAACAACAACAAGCAGTGCAAGCTCTACTGAGTAGAAAAGATGTTCTGGGGATTCTACCAACAGACCTTAGAGGTCTTTTGAAAAAAGTGTAATTTTTAAGCCATTAACGATTAAGGAAAGTTGAAAGAAACAGTTATGTTGTGTTTTTTTTTTAAATTCAAGATCAGTTGAGAAATTTGAATCCTAGCTCGTAGCTTTTTCAAAAGTGGGTGGTTATCTAAATAAGATAGCCTTGCGGGCAGGCTCTCCCTTCCCTTTTTTCCCCCCTCCCCCTCTACACCTTCTCCTTCCTCTGGTTCAATGCCAATTGAATATGGCATCATTTACAAGGATTTATTACTCGGGCTTCCGTAGGAATGCCCGAGTTATAAATTGGGCTTCGTTATTTTTTTTTTGTTTGCCTTTAGTCACAAATCGCAGTTTAGGCACTAAAGCGCATGCGCGAAATGTAAGCGCATGCGTATAGATAGAAAGGCGCATGCGTCGAGAGGTATATACATCATGATTGTCCTAAATAGTAGCTTCTTTACTTGAGAAGTACAGAGCGACTATACGGCACTCAAAACCATGAAGTATATACCTAAATAAGCGTCAAAAGCACATGGTCATCATGGCGGCCTGCAAGATGTCTTGCGATTCAAGGGTAAATATGATTTCTAGTACGCTCAAACTACATACAAACGCACACACTGTTCGCGGTAGACCCACACTAAAGATGGCGAGCGTTTTCGGAACGGGTCGATCCGCGAACTTTACGAGAGATCAATTTACGAGCGAACATTTTTGAGTTTGTTTACGAACGTATTCGTTGAACTAATACCCAAGTCATCTAAATTGTATTGCTATTTGAAAGCTAAAAACCAAGAAAATAAAGGAAAGTTTGTGCTTCAATTCAACGTAGTCTAATAATTATAGTTAAAACATAGAGCAGTTAAAACATAGAGCAGTAGTTTTCATCTTTATATTTAATGATCACCAACTGTGAATCAGTTCTGCTAATAATCCGTGTTGTATTAAAGTTGGTTTGTTTCAAGGCAGGCAGAATTACCAACAATTCTTCTGTAAGTAAATGATTGGATTGTCACTCGGAAATGTGTTAGTTGGATGTGAATGCTTCTGCGAGTGTAAAAATTTCAGATCTTAAAAATTCCGAGCCCTCTGCGTGATTTGAGCCTACATTCGGATTTCCGGTCCAACGCTCAAGCACTAACTGGCTTCAGATAAACTGATAAACAGATAAACTTTAAAATACATTTATTTCTCTCTTCAAATAATTGTAAAAGTTGTTGTTATTAATAAAGCAAATGAATCAAAATATCATGCCGATTAAAATTGATAGTACACTGCAGAAGTCAAATAAGTTATTTTGAAAAATCCATTTCACGGGTAGTGACTATAAACAAATTAAAAATCAATTTTTAATCCGATGGGTCTTTCTTACCCTAGGCTCCAGGGGTTTATTATTCGCTTTCTTTAGAGAGTTTTTCTCTTATCAAGTAAATAAACGTCGGAAGGAGACGATAAGGGCACGCTTTAATTGGAGCCCAGCTCTGTTGCGTGTCCCTCACCTTTATATATTTTATATTTTTATTTATTATTTTATATTTATTTTTATTTGTTGTTTTAATTCTATTATTGGTGAAAGTTTAGTAAATAAATAAATAAATAAATAAATAAACCCCTGGAACCCAGCGTAGGTCTTTCTCGAAAAGAAGGCTAAGCCTGCCGGTATAAATGCGCTTTTAGGTCAAAGAGCACAGCAGAATTTAAAACGAATGGATCGAATTTAAAGGGACAATGTTAACAAAGAGAACTCATGATTTACTACATAGAAAGCCCGAGTTCACGCAACTATGCGTCTTGTTATTATTGCGTTGCTGCTCCAATAGGTTGTTACAGGTTCCTACGTCTAGGTTGAAAATGCATGGGGATTGTATAATTTTTTGTATAACTATTTGATCCCACACCACAGAAAATTTAACAGCCAATTACCACAATGTCTCATGGGAAGAGACAGTTGAATACCGCTGAATATCCAATGGTTTTCTTGCTTTCTGATTGGCTGTATTTTCTAGGGTGTGGAATAAAGTACATTTATTATTTATTATATCCACATCCACTGGATATGAGCAATCGCACGCTCTGATTGGTTCCTCTACTACTAGGCTATCAGCTCATATCCCGTGAGTAGAGAAAATCAAAATGGTGGAGCGTTTTGCCGAACTAAATGGGGACGAAACAAAATCTTTAATACTAGAAAACAAAAATCCAAAAAAAAAAAAAAAGCAACAAATTAAGTTTGGAATGAAAGTATTTGATTGTAAGAAGTACATTTTTTATTTTTCAATGATTATTAATACAGATTTTTACCCAAAATCTACTGTCTCAGTGTCGCTATTTGCTGGTTTGTTTACAGTCCTCGTGCCGGCTAATTATAAACACTTTTTGTGATCTTTTGCGACCTTTTTTATTGTAGACTGGTTCCAGAGCTCATATAAATTTGACAAATATATCACCGAGATGTTCAAAACTGAGTTAAATAGCTGCTTGAAACTATTTTATGCTTGATTACTGTTTCGTGCGATTTGTCACTTCCTCGAAACCGGAAGTAATCTTTAACAATTATTTTTCCATTAATATTTTTTAAACTTGAAAATAATTAAAAGTATATTTTTCTCAGAATCCAGTGAATGTGGATATAATAAAACAATTATTCCACTCAATCTCGTCGTCCATGGCTAATAGCCGAATCCGTCAGCTGCGGCCTCGTCGGCCTCCTGAGCTCATGTACGACTCGATTTCGTGGAATAATTGTTAAGTATACAGTGCATGGTATGGTACACAGAGATTTTAATTAAGGCAACATTACAATCAAAATACCTACCTCATTTCTTATAGTTTTTAAAGCACAATCAAAAGTACCACTAAACATTGGCTTCTCTCCAGGAAGAGGTTTTGGCATAGTTTGAAGTCTAACCTACATGGGTAACATTGACAAATAAGATACATATCATTAATTACTATTTTATGTTAAAATATTCCTGTTTTGAATTCCTAGGCCAGTGTGTTTGACAGATGATATGTGTTAAACTTCAGTTTGCTTTCCTAAGATTACAGCAATTTTTGAAATAATGCAAACTCTTGACCATCTTGAATAGTTAGACTCTTCCTCAGTCCCTGCTCAATCATTGTACTCTGTTGCACTGGGCTGTTACACTAGAATGGTAGCAATATTCTGATTGGTTAATTCAGTCAGAATTGTAAGCAGTGTTCCTATTTGATACTGTATGTCAAGTAATATTTTGGCAGTTGAAAAAATGTTAAATGGGCTTAGCGACCTATTTTAGTTTGAGCAGTTTATGAAATCTTGAGCTTGATATTTTTTTCCAAAAAATTGTACAGTACTTATATATAGCTGTATTGGCTTTGAAACAGTTGATCAACACTCGGCTAGCTAGTGAACTATTAAACACACTAAAAACTTGCCCAAACTTGTCAGAATTTGTTTGCAAAACCTGACGGGTCCAGACATCTTGGACCCAAGATGCTTTGCAAGATTCTAGTGTAACAGTCCCAATGTAACAGAGTGCAATGAACGAGCAGGGACTGAGGAAGAGTCTACTGAACAGTTCGTTGAAATTTGATTTTTTGCTTAATCTGCCTACTAAAACAATTAAGCCTTCAAAAAATAATGTTATTGTTCCCTCAATTGTTCCCAAAGATACTTCAATGTTGTTGGGGTCCAAAGTCCAAAGTCCGCTCACATTTATCGAGAGAAGAACACGCACACAGATATGAATGTCACGTTAACAATTTGTGCAACATGAATCCACCATCCAGCCTATTTCGCGTCAAAAGGTCCCTTTATTAGGGCTAGATAAAGGTTAGGTTTAGGGCTAGGGACTGGGATAGGGTCTACCCCTAAACCTAGCCCTAAACCTAACCCTAAAACCTAAAATCTAGCTCTAATAATGGGGTCCTTTGACGCGAAATGTCGTTCTGAAGCTCGCGAAATAACCTCTACCTACTAACTATACCAATGGGTTCTGGTATTAAAACAGACAACTGAACTGTTTTAAAACCTACGTAATATCGACAATGGGCTAACAAATCAGGCTTTAGTTATCAAGCAATTAAAATTGCATAAATGTAACGCTTGGATAATTTTTAACGTCGCTTTATGAATATCCCCCGCCCCCCCAAAAAATTGACAACAAAATGATGACAACAAAAAATTAGTATCTGAAATTTCGAAGAAATTCCATGACATTCTGTTCTATTGTACACCTTTTGGAAAACTATTCTATGACAGCTAGCACTTCAAGTTTGCACGTAATCCTGATTTCGTTACCTTGATTGTATCGAGTGGATGTCCTGTGGCTATACAACATACTCCACCAAATCCGCCTGCAAAAAAGTTTTTAATTCCAGAGGAACTAGTGGTTTTCTGTCGTTTTTCTTCAGTCATTTCGAGTTCAACTATCGCCGCATCGTCCGACATCTTGGATTCGAAATGTGAGCCCGCGTTGTTTGTTACGTAATAATACGTAGGTACTTCATGTATCGTTCTTGAATTGTACCGTAGCACATACACTATATCAAATGTGTTTCCGTAGCACATACACTATATCAAATGTGTTTCTTGAATTGTACCGTAACACCCTATAAATTGGTAGGAAAAAAATAGTTTGGTAGAACTGTAGTCGCTGTAGTTCCTGTAGTTTAGATGTAGTTCCTGTAGTTTAGTAGCCCCTGTAGTTGCTGTAGTTCCTGTAGTTGGGAAGCCCCTGTAGTCGCTGTAGTTTTTGTAGTTCCTGTAGATTGGTAGCATCTGTAGTCGTTGTAGTTTTTGTAGTTCCTGTAGTTGCTGTAGTATATGTAGTTCCTGTAGTTCGATAGCCCATGTAGTCGCTCTAGCTTTTGTAGTTCCTGAAGTTCGGTAGCATCTGTAGTCGTTGTAGTTTTTGTAGTCCCTGTAGTTGCTGTAGTATATGTACGTAGTTCCTCTAGTTCGATAGCCCATGTAGTCGCTGTAGCTTTTGTAGTTCCTGAAGTTCGGTAGCCCATGTAGTCGCTGTAGTTGCTGTAGTTCCTGTAGTTTGGTAGCATCTGTAGTCGCTGTAGTCTTTGTAGTTCCTGTAGTTTGGTAGCCCCTGTAGTTGCTGTAGTTTGATAGCCCCTGTGGTTCGGTAGACCCTGTAGTCGCTGTAGTATATGTAGTTCCTGTAGTTCGGTAGCCCATGTAGTCGCTGTAGTATATGTAGTTCCTGTAGTTTAGTAGCCCCTGTAGTTGCTGTAGTTCCTGTAGTTGGGAAGCCCCTGTAGTCGCTGTAGTTTTTGTAGTTCCTGTAGATTGAAAGCATCTGTAGTCGCTGTAGTTTTTGTAGTTCCTGTAGATGCTGTAGTATATGTAGTTCCTGTAGTTCGGTAGCCCATGTAGTCGCTGTAGTATATGTAGTTCCTGTAGTTTAGTAGCCCCTGTAGTTGCTGTAGTATATATGTAGTTCCTGTAGTTCGGTAGCCCATGTAGTTGCTGTAGCTTTTGTAGTTCCTGTAGTTCGGTAGCCCATGTAGTCGCTGTAGTATATGTAGTTCCTGTAGTTTGCTAGCCCTGTAGTTGCTGTAGCTTTTGTAGTTCCTGTAGTTAGGAAGCCCCTGTAGTCGCTGTAGTTTTTGTAGTTCCTGTAGATTGGTAACCCCTGTAGTTGCTGTAGTTCCTGTAGTTAGGAAGCCCCTGTAGTCGCTGTAGTTTTTGTAGTTCCTGTAGATTGGTAGCATCTGTAGTCGCTGTAGTTTTTGTAGTTGCTGTAGTTTGGTAGCCCCTGTAGTCGCTGTAGTTTTTGTAGTTCCTGCAGTTGGGAAGCCCCTGTAGTCGCTGTAGTTTTTGTAGTTCCTGTAGTTTGTTAGCCACTGTAGTTCCTGTAGTATATGTAGTTCCTGTAGTTCGGTAGTCCCTGTAGTTGCTGTAGTTTTTGTAGTTCCTGTAGCTGCTGTAGTATATGTTGTTGCTTTAGTTTTTGTAGTTGTTGTAGTTTAGTAGCCCCTGTAGTTGCTGTAGCTTTTGTAGTTCCTGTAGTTTGCTAGCCCTGTAGTTGCTGTAGCTTTTGTAGTTCCTGTAGTTTGATAGCCCCTGTAGTTGCTGTAGTTTTTGTAGTTCCTGTAGTTTGGTAGCCCCTGTAGTTGCTGTAGTTTTTGTAGTTCCTGTAGTTTGGTAGCCCCTGTAGTTGCTGTAGCATATGTAGTTCCTGTAGTCCGGTAGCCCATGTAGTCGCTGTGGCTTTTGTAGTTCCTGTAGTTCGGTAGCCATGCATGTAGTCGCTGTAGCATATGTAGTTCCTGTAGTTGGGAAGCCCCTGTAGTCGCTGTAGTTTTTGTAGTTGCTGTAGTTTGGTAGCCCCTGTAGTTGCTGTAGTTTTTGTAGTTCCTGTAGTTTGGTAGCCCCTGTAGTTGCTGTAGTTTGTGTAGTTCCTGTAGTTTGATAGCCCCTATAGTTGCTGTAGTTTGTGTAGTTCCTGTAGCTTGATAACCCCTGTAGTTGCTGTAGTTTTTGTAGTACAAAGATTTAATTGTAAGTCGTAGTAATTCATGCATTGCTATTGAAATCTAAAAACTTTCAATCTTGCTGCCTGCGGCTACCCTGCACATGAACTCAGCTTATAGTAGTCAAATATTCGAGTAAGTAAATTATATTAAAAGAGAGAGAGTATATAACAATAGGAAAAAAGGCTTCGAAAAATGAAATAAAATTAAAAATTAAAAATTAAATTCATCCTTGAATCACCCTTGCCTTGCGTTTTTTTTGGTGTCGTGTAAATGGGGCTAATATTGCAAAAGTTAAGCAAATATCACATTTGCAATGCTGCCTGTGGGTAAAATGATAGCAAATTTTCAAATTTTCATAACTTGCAAATATATGTGCAAATATATTCAAAGGTCAGATTCACATAATATTTGCAATGGCTTTGCAGTTATTGTAAATACGGTCATTGCTAAACGTTTACTACGGATGTCAAATAGGGTGCAAATATAGACCACTATATTCACTCTATATTCACACCAAAGAAAAACATGTCCATTTTTCGCGGTGCAGTGATTGTTTATATGTACTTGCTAATTAAAAAGGAAAGATTCTAAGAAAAGAGCTCGATTTCCTCCACATAGATAATTGAAAAGGCGCGCGCGCGGTCGAGCTCGCGCAGCCAGCATCAGAACTGTGCTTCGTTCTCAGCAGAGGACAAATCAGAGCGCGCGTGAATCATATTTTTGCATTTTTCTCTGGAAAATTTGCGTGCGTGCACATGCCCCTGGAAGACGAGTTATGTGTTTATGTGAGACGAAGTTCTTCCGCCTCTCTGGGTTACCCCATGTGATCAATTAAAATCACGTTTAATTTTAGATCTAAATTAATCTTCGGTTAAGTATTTTGTGTGGAACTTTAATTGAAAAAGGATTATGCGAATCCTAAAAAAACGAAAATGGCGGTTGTCATTTCTGTTATTTAGTAGATAACAAAACCACTCTCGAATATTGTTGTACATGAGGATAGTCTTTAAAAATATTGAATTTGCAGTCAGGATTATATTCATATTTAAATTCAGAACGATATACTTTTTGTCTCTGACTTTTATTATCTTGACTTAAGACGTTTCGGCTGTAGCTACAGCCTTCTTCAGTTGGTGTTTACAAGAAATTGCGCGTGATTGTGTCCAAGTGCTAGTCTTTATTAATAATAATAATAACTTTATTTCCAACATTGTAGACAAATATGCGTCTAAAACACATTGGTACACAGAAATATGAATAATATATAGGCAAAGTGTTGTAAAAATGAAAAAGAAAATACGAGATTACTGATTTCTTATTAGTTCGATCGTCGTTATAGTTTCTACTTGCTTCTATAATGAATGAGTTAGCAGTTCTTTTAGTACGGGTTGATGCCACTTTGCGCGTGCCTCTAGCTTGTGATCTTGTGGAGTATTGGTTTTTGTAATATTGAGGAAACAGCTGGTTTAGTTTGTATTCTTTATCTTCTATTTGCTTGAAATATGACATAGAGATGGCATGACGTCGTTGTTCGATGGTTGGTATGTTAGCTGACTTTAAGGCATCACAATACTTGCAGTGTGGGAATATTATTCGTAGTATACGTCTCTGTATTGCTTCGAGTTGTTCAACGAGATATGCAGTACACGGAATAAACCATGCTGGAGCTGCGTATTCCATATTTCTGGGCCTTTTCTTGTGACTGTTCTCCCAACATCCCTCGTGGTATATTTCGCCAATAAACCACGGAAATCTGTCGTATATTTAAGCAATATAAAACGCGCGAGCATGTCTCTGTACTGTGATATAAACACTCTGGAAGATGAGCAAGAGAAAAGCAAGCTTAGGAACACGAGGCGTACTGTGATAACCCTTTTTTTCAATTTAGAACTTAACAGTAAATGAGTTTTACTTAAAATATATTTGTTTGATAATTTTTTTTCTGGGAATTTCGCAGCGGACCTCATTTCGCATTAATTCCACACTAGTATTCACTACCATCCTACGCATTGGTGAATCTCGGAAAAGGGCGTCGGATGTTAAATTGTCCGCACAAGTTTTTACTCGGCTGCCATATAAAGCTATCGTTAAATGACAATATTTGATCAAAGCAACGCATCGTACATTGGGTACTGCGACAATAACTCACAGCTGATGAATACAGGGGTGTTTGCGCAACCGTCACCTTACTTTCGAATACGACATTCATTACTGATCCAACTCGGCATAGATGACGGTTCTTGAGTGTTCTGATCAATCTCAAAGTGTTCTTAATCTTCACACAGCACTGCGGGCAACAGAAAACTTTTATGTTTTTGCTATAAAATACATTGTTTTTCAGGGATAGTCAGTATTTGTTTACACTAACCAAAATTCGAAAAGTGCGCGCGAGTGCTGTGTGACAATGAGAGCGCATTATGATGTTGTAGAAATAGAAAACGAGGCAGCGTGGCTATGCCTCGTGCTTCTCGGCTACGCCTTCTGCTTCTCCTAACACTTCTCTCGTCTTCTTACAATTCCCGCGTGCTTCTATAACTCAACATAGCACTGCTGCCGAGTTTTCTATTTCTTTTATAAAATACAATTGACGTTTTATTTTCTTTTTTCGTTGGAAAAAGTTTGAAAATGTGCGCGCGCGTGCTGTGTGTTCTCATAGAGAACGCGCGACACGCGTCCTTTGGCGAATCAGAGCGCGCGTTATATCATAGTTATTTTATAATTATTAATACAGCACGAGGGAAATAACGAAAGCACGAGTCATAAAGTACAGGAAAAAAGCTGATGTAGTTGTATTTATTAGAATCGTCCTCAACGACTTATTAAAACAATAATGACTGATTGTTTATACCTGTTACGAAAAACGTAGATAATCTGAAATCTGAATCTGAATCTAGATATGAATCTGAGCCCGAATAGAATTGTGAGAATGATTCTTTTATCTTCAAATATGTATAATATTATGCATTCATGCTCTTATCACTTTATATCGTAATTCATGCCAAGTTTTTACCAACAATTTCCTTCCTTCTCGCCGCTCGGATTCAGATTCAGATCTCAGACCGTCTACGTTTTTCCGTAACAGGTGTATATGTACTTTCAAATTCCAAAGTAAAAGTTCAACATAAATAATTGGAAAGACGCGATCGCGGTCGAGATCGCGCAGTCGGCATCAGAACTAGAGAAGACTATATGTTAAATAAGAATAAATGGTTAAAAAAAGACTCATAATCATAGCCTTCTTTTATTTGAAAACATCTTTCTAATCAGATGAATAATTAAACTTAATTCGAAATATTCCCAAGATATTCTAAAGTTTCATCTAAAATTCATGTCACCATTAGCATCTATGCTTCTATTCTTAGAAAAATTAACTGTAACAATATAAAAGCTTAGCTATTTTCATACAGAAGAAAACCATTCCTCACACATCCGGCCAGGTCCAATGAACATCACAAACACCATATCATACTCTCATCACCATCACATATTACCAAAACCATCGCTATACCGTCATCATCATCATCACATAACATCAACAACATCGTCACACCCTCATTACCATTAGATATTACCAAAACCGGCCATCTTCATACCGTCATCACAATCACATATAGTATTTTATCTTCAAACATGCTAACTTTGCTGCGACTTGTGCAGTAGACTACGAGTACGACTACGAATTTTCAATTTTATCGTTAGTACGCATGCGCAGACCGTGACACTGTCACGCTCGCTTGAAAAACTTGTACCCGGGTCGGTTCGACTACAACGAGTTTTCTAGCGAAACTCGTACTCAAGACTACGAGTTCTTGAGTGGGATTATGTCAAGAATATTCAATAAAATCTTCTTTGATGATCCTTCTGCATGCCTCTTCGTTAAAGCAGATATTTCGGAAATTACTTTTTGGCCAAGAAAATGTAAAAAAAACACAATGCGAAAAAACTTCATCCTGACCTGATGTTTATAAATTTCAAGTCTGGATTGGTGCGAGCACGAAAAGACAACAAAGTAGCGCGTGTACTAAAAAAACTGGTACTCGTAGTCGTACTCGTAGCTAAATCTAAAGTTTTCTAATCAATATCTTTCTGAGGTTAAACCAACTCTTTTATAAAACTGAAACTGTGATAATATAAAGGCTTTACATTTTTGATACAAAAGAAAAACCATCCTTCAAATATCCAGCACCATTTCACATCACAAACACCGTGTTATGAAAATGAAAATTTGCTATCATTTTACCAACAGGCAGCATTGCAAATGTGATATTTGCTTCACTTTTGCAATATTAGCCCCATTTACACGACACCAAAAAAAACGCAAGGCAAGGGTGATTCAAGGATGAATTTAATTTTTAATTTTTAATTAGCTATCAAAAGTAACTATGATCACCAACTATATTTTCCTCACCTAAATATTATATGTTGTATATACGTATATTTTCTCTACATATTTTTTCCGCAAAGAGTGCAAATAAAGTTCTTCTTTCTTTCTATTTGTTCCACTTCCGATTCCTTCCTCAGGTCTACACAAACCCTTTCCAATTTGTATCTATAATTTAATTTTATTTCATTTTTCGAAGCCTTTTTTCCTATTGTTATATACTCTCTCTCTTTTAATATAATTTACTTACTCGAATATTTGACTACTATAAGCTGAGTTCATGTGCAGGGTAGCCGCAGGCAGCAAGATTGAAAGTTTTTAGATTTCAATAGCAATGCATGAATTACTACGACTTACAATTAAATCTTTGTACTACAAAAACTACAGCAACTACAGGGGTTATCAAGCTACAGGAACTACACAAACTACAGCAACTATAGGGGCTATCAAACTACAGGAACTACACAAACTACAGCAACTACAGGGGCTACCAAACTACAGGAACTACAAAAACTACAGCAACTACAGGGGCTACCAAACTACAGCAACTACAAAAACTACAGCGACTACAGGGGCTACCGAACTACAGCAACTACAAAAACTACAGCAACTACAGGGGCTACCAAACTACAGGAACTACAAAAACTACAGCAACTACAGGGGCTATCAAACTACAGGAACTACAAAAGCTACAGCAACTACAGGGCTAGCAAACTACAGGAACTACAAAAGCTACAGCAACTACAGGGGCTACTAAACTACAGCAACTACAAAAACTACAGCAACAACATATACTACAGCAGCTACAGGAACTACAAAAACTACAGCAACTACAAGGACTACCGAACTACAGGAACTACATATACTACAGGAACTACAGTGGCTAACAAACTACAGGAACTACAAAAACTACAGCGACTACAAGCGCTATTGAACTACAGAAACTACAATACTACAACAACTACAGAGTTTCCGAACTGCACAGGAACTACAGAAACTACAGTGGCTACAATGACTCTCAGGCTGCAGGAACTACATATACTACAGCGACTACAGAGGCTACCAAACTACAGCAACTACAAAAACTACAGCGACTACAGATGCTACCAATCTACAGGAACTACAAAAACTACAGCGACTAAAGGGGCTTCCTAACTACAGGAACTACAGCAACTACAGGGGCTACCAATCTACAGGAACTACAAAAACTACAGCGACTACAGGGGCTTCCTAACTACAGGAACTACAGCAACTACAGGGGTTACCAAACTACAGGAACTACTAAAGCTACAGCGACTATAGGGTCTACCAAACTACAGGAACTACAGGAACTACATATACTACAGCGACTACATGGGCTACCAAACTACAGGAACTACAAAAGCTACAGCGACTACAGGGTCTACCAAACTACAGGAACTACAAAAACTACAGCGACTACGAGCGCTACTAAACTACAGAAACTACAATACTACAACAACTACAGGGGTTTCCAAACTGCACAGCAACTACAGGAACTATATATACTACAGCGGCTACATGGGCTACCGAACTTCACGGACTACAAAAGCTACAGCGACTACATGGGCTATCGAACTACAGGAACTACATATACTACAGCAACTACAGGGACTACAAAAACTACAACGACTACAGATGCTACCAATCTACAGGAACTACAAAAACTACAGCGACTACAGGGGCTTCCCAACTGCAGGAACTACAAAAACTACAGGGGCTACTAAACTACAGGAACTACATATACTACAGCGACTACATGGGCTACCGAACTTCAGGAACTACAAAAGCTAGAGCGACTACATGCATGGCTACCGAACTACAGGAACTACATATACTACAGCAACTACAGGAACTACAAAAACTACAGCGACTACAGATGCTACCAATCTACAGGAACTACAAAAACTACAGCGACTACAGGGGCTTCCCAACTACAGGAACTACATATGCTACAGCGACTACATGCATGGCTACCGAACTACAGGAACTACAAAAGCCACAGCGACTACATGGGCTACCGGACTACAGGAACTACATATGCTACAGCAACTACAGGGACTACCGAACTACAGAAACTACAAAAGCTACAGCGACTACATGGGCTACCGGACTACAGGAACTACATGTACTACAGCAACTACAGGGGCTACTAAACTACAGGAACTACATATACTACAGCAACTACAGCAACTACAAAAACTACAACGACTACAGATGCTACCAATCTACAGGAACTACAAAAACTACAGCGACTACAGGGGCTTCCCAACTACAGGAACTACATATGCTACAGCGACTACATGCATGGCTACCGAACTACAGGAACTACAAAAGCCACAGCGACTACATGGGCTACCGGACTACAGGAACTACATATGCTACAGCAACTACAGGAACTACAAAAACTACAACGACTACAGATGCTACCGAACTACAGGAACTACAAAAACTACAGCGATTACATTGGCTTCCCAACTACAGGAACTACATATACTACAGCAACTACAGGAGCTGCCAAACTACAGGAACTACATATACTACAGCGACTACATGGACTACCAAACTACAGCAACTACAGGGGCTACCAAACTACAGGAACTACATTTAATACAGGAACTGGGACTATCAAACTACAGCAACTACAGGGGCTATCAAAATACAGGAAATAGGTGCTTAACTACAGCGACTAGCTACAATCAGTCATTATCAGGTTGATAATGACATTTCAAGGAAAGCGCAAGCGCTCAGAACAATCAAACAGTGTATGTGTTACGGTACAATTCAAGAACAATACATGAAGTATCTACCATAATAATTGCCTTCGCAAACAGGAAGCCCAACGGATATATTGGATTCTCAACTGGAGGTCGGTGGGAGAAGAAAATGACACAAACAAGATTCCACTAAGCCTTGGGATTTATAATCCAAAAATTACTTTGTTAGAGGATTAAGAATATTTCACATACATTTCTTTGTAACGAACGCGAACACAGAGCTTGGGCTTACTGTGGTTTTTCACGTCCTCGGGGACCTTGGGTCGGCCTGAGGACGTGCATTAAAAACCGCATCTAAAGATTATTTTTTCAGCTAAAAACACTATAGCTCATAATTAAAATGCTGACTAACTCTCAGCTATAATAAAAATTCCAAACACTCATATTTTCTAGAGAAAAATGGCGTGCAACATAAATAGTGCAAAGTATTGGGGGGTTTTTGCCTTTGTACTTTGATAAGGAGTGAAATTCATTATTTGAATACTGTCATATCAGGGTGGTGAAGAGGTATTTCGTAACCCGTGATTCAGCCTAAATTAGGCTAGTCAGATTGAAGCTAAAAATTCTAGCCGTGATCCGTGAAATCATCTTTGTCCGTGACTGGGATTTGCAGTTTTTCATTGCCGAGATTCGTGATTATAAAAATGGCGCCCATTCGTGAAATATGCGACGCGCAGAAAAGAGAGAACGAAAAACAGTGTGATCCTTCGATTGTACGTACTTTCGGTCCGTTTATAAGGACAAAATTCGTGCAAAAAATCTTAGGAATGAAAAACCAGTATTTATTTTTGAATGAAAAGTAAAAATCTTCTATGATTTGTGAAATAGCTTATCATTATTCCGTGATCTGTGAAATTGCGAAAAAATGGTTCGTGATTCGTGATGGGTACCCCCTCTTCACCACCCTGTCATATGGCTCGGGATGATTCCTGGCCTAAGTAAGTAAGTAATTCTGTTATATCTAAGTTAGCTAATCCCGGCAGAAGCCAGGGATAGCTATCAAAAACTAGATATAAAATGTAGAAATTGAAACAAATAGATAGCAAATTTATAAGTTAAAACATAAATATCGCATGATGAAACGATCGAGAGACAGTCCCACGTCACACCCGTACTCGGAAGTTTTAAGTTTCACCCATTCCTTCGGGAATCAAAAGACAATGAAGCGGTAGCCATGTTGGATGAGCAAACAACAGACGCTAATGAGAAATCTTTTGTTGAAGTTCATCCAAGATGGCTGCCGTGACGTCACATGCAACCCAAGAATTGGAGATTTAGTAAACCTTGAAAGTTAGAGTGATTTTCATCGGACTGCATGTGAAGCAATTACTAATAGTCAGTGTTTAGTAGTCTTAGTAGTGTCTAATAGTTGTATTGCAACAAAAGAAAACAATGGGTGCAGAGTCTACTAGTGTCTATTAGCTTAGTAACTATTTCACAGTCCGGTGAAAATCACTCTAAGGTTGTCCGTGAAAAGTTAGTGCTTAACTTTTCCTAAAACACTGCTTCACTTGTTCTCTTTCCCTGGTCAAATAATACACGAAAAATTCGCATAATACACCACAGTTGAATCTACGGTAGTTTTATTTGTATAGTCTAGCACGAACGAAAACACGAACGCGTCTACGAATTCCCGCCAAAATATCGAACATGCGCAATGCGTTTTTCACCCGTGTCCCCCAGCGTCACGTTCTGATTGCCTGAAGGATTTACCATCATTAAAGGAGATGATCAATTCAAGTAAAGAGTTCCCTTAGTAGATTAGTACGAACAAAAAGGGTAATTTATTCTCCACTTTTTAGAAGTTTTACTGATACTGAAAGGTTGTGTGGTCTGTAAGCAATAGACCTTTTTCGAGTTTGTTGATATCGCTGTAAAGCTAAACAACAGACGCACTGGCGCAGGGTTAGCCACGAGTCAAGGTAAATTATTCAAAAACACCTGCGAGAAAAGCAAAATATTTTGACTAAGAACAATACAGAAATCGATTTTACTCCCATGGCTCTTTCTTGAAAAGGAGACTAACCCTGCATAAATGCGCCTTTTGTCAAAAAGCTCAGCGGACTCTTGCACATGGAAACTGGACTATACCAGTTGACGGTAAATGTCTAACATTAGTGCGATATAGCTCACTGGTCTCAGTGAAAGGATCATCTCAGATGCAAACGACCAGCGGATGTTGAAGAACATGATGACATCCGATAATACTCTTCGCGTATTTTGTGATTCTCAACCAAGGGAGGTGATCATATTGGAAAAGCCGCAAGTTCTTCGGTACCGGGAACTCCTTGTTCTACTCTTCCTGATTAGAGGTTGTGGGTTCTTTTGCATTCCTTTAACGCAGACATAGCTAACAACCTGGACTACACTAGCGTTGTAAACATCGGAGTCACAAGAACCTTACGATCTAGTGTGAATCAAAACAATGCAAGGCATAGAATCATAAGCCTCTGTTCGGCGCTCGCTTTTTTGTCGTTTTACCACAAGTTTTCAAAATGAGCTCCGGCTATCATTGGCTTAATCTTCCGACTCCTTAATTGGTTCACACAGGATCATATCAATCATAAGTGACAGAAAGTTTACAGAAAAAGGCTTTACGTATAATTTTTCCAGGTCTAAGTTACCGTAATGCCTTACAGGCTGCTGGGCTTCTGGACCTCACCACTCGGAGAGTTGAGGCGTGTAGGAAGTTTCTAAGTGAATCCCAGGAACCTGTCAGGTCATTAATCAGTAAACACACAGTACACCCTCACGGGTATAATCTTAGATTTGAGTCCTCCAGATTCCATTGTCCTATGCCAAAAACCAATCGCTTCAGTGAGTTTGTCACTATTAAATATCAGTAATTTAATTAATAAAATATCATTATATTATTTATTATGTAGGACCAATATGTATATTAGTTGTATGAGAAGTATTGTCATTCGTGATTATTGTATGGTATTAATGTATTGACCCCTTTGCTGTAATCCAGTTCATACTGCAAAAGCAATTGAATAAACACATATCTATCTATCTATCTATCTAAGTGTGGTAATCGGAATCGTAACAAAGTAGAAAACTTTATCTTTCCCATTGCAACTCCGATTTTCAGATCACACTTGTCATAAAGTCCTCTTACAATTTCGATACCGACTCCGATTTCGATGAGCCGATTTTGCTAGTGTAAACCAGGCAGCCAAACGGGACTCATGGATCAAGGTCTTATATCCTAGAAGACGACATCTAACCATCTGCACATGTAAAATGAAAGGTTCCGAGATAGGCTTCACTTGCCCCATACATGACTGAGCTTTATGCACGTAGCCTCCAGTTGATTCCTTAGCTTGTATGTGGCAATTGAAGTATATCTTGGCTTTTCCAAAGGCATGCAGCACCTTCTCGCACACCTACCAACCACTCGAAATACCGATGCACATCCGAGCCAACGGCGCATGGCGATTTGGAATGTTGGACGGTGGATAGGGAGAAGTACATACGCACACTCATTAAAAAGTATATTTATTTCTGTCATTGCGCACTGCATTTCTTTTGTCACCAGCGATTATTTCCCACAATCCCTTTACCACGAATAACACTCTTTTTTAGATTCCTGGCTGCCATCTTTTGCTGGAGTTTGACTCTTTCGATGACCTCTGACATCAGCATGTCAGCATTGTGCTTATTGTCTAGTTCTTTTGTGTGCCTCACTTTGTCATTCATATTATAAAGTCTTTGGTTGTCAAGGGAACGGTAGAAGAGCTCTGCAAGTTCTGAAATGGGCTTTGATTTCCTTCTAGACTTTTCCCCTTCACTGTGATACGATATCGTATGAATGTTTGGCAATAAGCATTGCTCTGAGCATTTTGTAGTGTTTGCTTGCTCTGAATGATTCTTCTTTCTCGCATTTTTCTTTTTAAGTTTTTGCTGAATGGAAATACCTTCACCGACAAAGTCATAACTTTGTTGCTGTTGTCCTACACCAATTATCCCCAAATCCGACGGTCTTCTTTCGGATTGAGTTTTGTTTGGATACTGTTTCTCTATATTTGGGAGTTTTGAAAAAAGCCTTGTTTCATATTCCGTTGCTTTTTCATCTTGGCGTTGTTGTCCTATTCCATTAATTCCTAAACCAGACAATCTCTCAGTGTGAGTTCGATGTGTATCCTGTTTCTCTATGCTTGGGAGCTTTACCAAAAGTTGTTCTTCACATTCTGTTGCTTTGGCGTACTTTTGAGACTTCTTTGTTTGATTTTTTGGTACAATTGTACATTCATTCACGTTTGGTAGGGTTAATATATATTCAGTTAACAGTGACATGGTTTTAACTCAGTCGATGTTTCCAATATATAAATGGCGAGGAATCTTTATAGATCTTCCACGAAGTCATTCATGGCTCCTAAAACTGAAAGTTCAGAATAACATTGAATTAGAAACGTGTAACATCAGTTAAAATGAAAATCGATTTTTTAGCTGAGTTATGTCAAAGGCTAAATGCAAGTTATTTGTTCGTGCATACAATAGCTGTAAACTCTCTAAGTTCTTATATAGCTATTTCAATTAACGTTGTCGCTGAAAAAAGCCTAAAGCTTTGAGAGCGGAATCATAAAAACAGTTTTTATCACCGTGACATTATTACAATAAAAAACTCACTGTATGCTTGCAAATTCTACAACTTGGACACATATTCCTTAATTTCTCAGACAGCGTACAGCAAAGTTTATTAGTAAACAAAAGATATTTGAAAGCCTTTAGGCCTTTTTTCAGCGACAACGTTAATCAGAAATGGTGAAATTTCTAAGCTCGTTTCAACTGAAACTCTGCTTCCTCTGCTTCCTCGTTTGGAATACACAATCAATTGCTAACCCAAAATAATTTCACACAAAATGGCCATTCAATTTTTTGCTTTTTTATCAAACCTCAATCAGATCGTACTTTTAGAACTCGCAAAGATCTGATAATAGCTGCAAAATAAATCCCCCTAATCCAGTACTAATGGATGCTAGAGAAGATCAAAACAACATTGCCATGAACCAAAGTTCTATTAACTTTAACTGATCTAACCTTGGTAGAATTACCTGGTCAATCTTCCTTCACGAAGGCTCCATATCCAGTCCGTGATATCTCTCTCGGTATAATATTCTCTAGACGTCAAACTGATGGATTCTACTGTGAACACTTATGCAAGTTTAATCAGACCATGAATTTGCTTGACAACGCCATAATGATGTCTTTTTCAGTTGTCTTTAGACCCTGAATGCAGAAGGAATGTTAAACACGATCAAGGGTGGAACTCTGTCTGGTACTCTGTGTTGTAGGTTAATAATCATGTATTATGGCAGACAGTGGTTGATAATTAGACCATTAAAATCAACTCTGTTTAGCCCTCTATTAACTCTGGTTTAGCAAACAAATACTTATGACACGCATGATCGAATAATTGAAGGTAATGCATGTTTATCTGCTCATTAAGATAGTTAGCATATGGTGCGAACTGAAAGCATATTGGCCTATTATTTACACCATGTTTTCACACATACTTAGAGTCTGATTATATCAAGCAGACTGTTTCGGCCGGCCTGTCCCGTTTCTCATATAATCGCAACGACCAATATTTGTGTGTTTTATAGACATTTTAGGCACACTTTAACCGGGCCAGCCCGCTTCATATAATCAGGCCCTTAATAAGGTGTCTCGAAATAGTTTTCTAGTGAACACGCTTCCACTTTTTTATTTTAGGAAATAAAAGGCTTTTTGAAGACGGAGCAAACCGCCTATATTGCTCCAGTTATCAGGCTTAGATGAAAGTTTCACATGGTGTCATGATTTTGATGGGCGCTACCATAGCAACGACAAACAAAGATCGCGGAAATCAGTTTTTCTAAAATATCTCTCGAATTTGAGCAGCTCCAGACAAGTGACTATATAAGCAATAAACTACACACCAAATGCAGATGGGAAATTATCTGCTCATGCGTTTCTAAAAACTGAATTTAAGCTTGAAGGCTTGTTTCATTGGGCTGTTTTGGTATATTTGTGTCATTTCAATGTATTTCGCTTCCTCCACAGCTTGTAAGTGTGTAGTTTAAGGTACAAAGTTCCTGTGTCATCCAAGGATATTAGGCTCTATGCTCAAATTCTGGCCATTTGATTGGGGGTTTCACATGTTAAACACAATGGAACGTGAAATTCACGTTCGTGTTGCCCATTTTTGATGGCTTAAAATCACAGCTCAGACATTGTTTTGAGCAAACTAGTTTATACATCACACGAAATAAAGAAACGTCGAGTTGTGAATGGTTTTTCTATCAAATCAGTTACAAAGAAGCCACTAGAAATATCCAAGTCGCAAGTAACGATATAGCTTCTTCTTTGAACGTAAATCCTTGATTTTTAAATGATCACTCTAATTCGTACTGCATCCAGCATTTTTTATTCACCGAAGGCCAATCGTGAATTGTCTTCAATCCAAGATAATCTGTAGTACTTGAAAGCTTTGAAAGCAGCAATAATTGGACTTCGAATCCGAAAAAAAACAACATTATAGGGAAAGAGGATGCTTAGAAAGCTCTACATTCTTTATGATGTTGACCACTGGTAGAACATGCTGGTACCACAGGAAGCCCTCGCGACGCATGCGCAGGCAAATTTCCCATCTGCTCACACCAAGGCAAAGAAAATAGGACACAATTCAAACTTTTTTTACCGAGAAGAAATCGCATGGAATGGCTTAGAGCAAATTTTGCAATTTAACAATACAATAAAAATATTTTCAAAATTATTGCCTAAATTAAATTTCCTAGATACAAAAGGCATTAATATTTACTATCCATAACAGTTCCTTTCCTAGAAGATTTATCATTATTGTATAATTCCAAGAGACCATAATACTAAGAGAGCGAAGCTCAGTATTGATGTCTGTGCCATGTTCGTGGCGGCTAAGGCTATTTTTAGTAACTTCGCCATCGCTCGCGTAGCATAGAAAATTCTCTTCCGGTGAAATCGGAGCGCTGTCGGCAAACATGGCACATGTGGCAGTTGGAGCTTCCAGCTTCGCAGTGGAGCGGTTTTGTACCTCTATTTATTCTGGATTTATCGATATTTCTGTGTATTCGCTTTGCAACAAAAGAAATACGTACTTAACACGTACTCATCTGTGAAAATTACGACAAAATAATTCAAGGGAGGTGAATTAACTTGCATATTTGAAAATGGAGCTAAAGGTTAGTTCGAACTTGTTTAGATTTAAGATAACCGCAAGCTGATATTAAAGCGACATGAAAACTTTAGATAACTAACAATAACATTTTTCTAAATGTCCAAACAAAGTGCAGGAAAATCAAGGGCAAGAAAGTAAGTTACTTCAATGATTCACTGGAAAAGCATATGGTGATATTCAGCACGATACAGCTAACCGATCGATAATGTCCACTCGCTTTGTGAAGGCAATTTGGAAAAAAAGAACGAGACAAGACAGCCAAGGGTGAACACTTTCTGTGGTAAGAATTAGTTCTGTAAAGATAGAAAAAAATGTTATACCTTACACTGCATGTCTGAGAAAAAGAATTTCCGAATTGGTCACAAATTCTCAAAACTCAAAAATTCGCGTTCGTACACTGCAGCTAAAAACTGCAGTTCTGCTTTGAAAAAATGGGTATTTTTTGTACCTGCTTTCGTAAAGTTGACTGTGCTTCCAAGACTTATTTTATTGTCATAGAACAAACCAATCTGAGAATTTTTTTTAGATAAACTGAAATCATAGGATTGTCGATTGTTGGCGTTACCATGGAATTTGACGTCGCTAAATTCTCTTCAGTAAAATGGACGAAGAAGTTAAAGTTTGTTTTGTGGATGAAAAAAGTTTTATAAGGAAAGGGGAATGGCTTCTCAACAAATCTGAATATTCAGATGAAAGTTTTGATTTAAATCCAGATTCCGACGATTCCTATAGCTGTACGAGTTCTGCTGAGTCGAAAACCGACACAGATTTCTCCGACTCAGATTTCCCTGACTCAGATTTTTCGGACTATGATTTCGAAACGAAAAGCTGCGGCAGTGCAAAGAAGAAGAAAGAGAAAAAGAGTACTAGTACAAAGAATACAACAAATACTAACCAGAAAAATGCTAATGATTGCAAAAGAAAAAATACAAAGAAAAACAAGAAAACGAAGGTGGGGTTTAAAGCACTTAGTAAAAGTGAAATCGGGACTCTCGCCGAAAGATTACAAGGACAATCTAACCCTTGTTATCAACATGTGAGGAAACATTTATCTGAACTTGAAATAACTAAGCATTCAGAACCACATCTAAAGCTGGTGGAGTTAATTCTAACAGAAGAAAATGCAGAAAATTTAAAAATTCATGTTGACCAGCTTCTTTCTTTGTACATATTCCAATCACATTGGAACTATTTGCAGCAAAGCAAGTAAGCGTCTCTATGCTCTACGGTGTTTGAAGCGAAGTGGTGTCCTTCCTAGAGACCTCTGTTCTGTCTTCTGCTGTTTTATTCGTCCTGTTGTAGAATATGCGTGCCCCGTGTGGCACTCTTCATTGACTAGTGCCCTGTCTGACCAACTTGAACAAATACAGAAACGAGCTACAAAGATCATGCTTCCTGGCCTGTCCTACCGAGAGCGACTTGCTCATTTGAAACTATCCACCCTTCATGAGCGCAGAGATGAGCTTTGTCGTCGCTTTTACAAGACCATTATGCAACCCGAAGACAGAATCAATGACGTCTTACCTTCAGTAACTGAATCTGTCTACTCCTTACGGAACTCAAGGAAATTGCCATTACTTAAATGTCGTACTAAACGTTTCCAGAACAGCTTTATCCCTTAACAAGTGAAAAGTTATATATGCACTTTTGCACTAATGCCTTTTTTAAAAAAAAGCCTCTCAAATTGGACATTTCTGTTAATATATTTTAAAAAAAGGTACATTTATGACAATATGAAAAAAATACAAGTTGATGACCAATTTAAAAGTGTTCAAAGTGGACAGTATAGTGTTACTTGATTATAATTTTTTGGCTAATTTATTTCTTTATTTGACAAATTTTACGGTCTCATGCTTGATGCCTGAAATATCATATCCTCTACAGTGTTAAAAGGAATGGTTTCTGATCTTGCCTCCAACACCCAAAATAAAAAATGATACAATCAGTGTCATAAATATTGCTGTTGTTTTTATTAACAATACACATGTCTATAATGTGTTATTTCGCAGCATAATACTGAATATCAATAACAAAATATGTACATTACGGTCAACTTCTTATACTACACTAAACAAATTAGAATTTGTAAATTAAAAAGCCCAGAGGGTTACAAAATGAATTAAAATGTTGTACATAATTTCCATGTTCCTCAATAAAGCACCTTATTGTGAATTTGGACATCGATGTACAGTTCCCTAATTTGCGCTGCCAACTACTCGTTGTAAATGGACATAAATGTATCCTCGTAGCAAAACGATCTGCCACCAAATATTCATTGTCAGTGGACATAAATTTATGCTCATAGATAAATGATGCGCTTCCAAATATTCATTGTCAGTGGACATAAATTTATGCTCGTAGATAAATGATGCGCTTCCAAATATTCGTTGTAAGTGGACATAAATTTATGCTCGTAGATATACGATAGTGGACATAAATTTATGCTCGTAGATATACGATGCGCTACCAAATATTCATTGTCAGTGGACATAAATTTATGCTCGTAGATAAATGATGCGCTACCAAATATTCATAGTCAGTGGACATAAATTTATGCTCGTAGATATACGATGCGCTACCAAATATTCATTGTCAGTGGACATAAATTTATGCTCGTAGATAAAGGATGCGCTACCAAATATTCATTGTCAGTGGACATAAATTTATGCTCGTAGATATACGATGCGCTACCAAATATTCATTGTCAGTGGACATAAATTTATGCTCGTAGATAAATGATGCGCTACCAAATATTCGTTGTCAGTGGACATAAATTTATGCTCGTAGATATACGATGCGCTACCAAATATTCATTGTCAGTGGACATAAATTTATGCTCGTAGATAAATGATGCGCTACCAAATATTCATAGTCAGTGGACATAAATTTATGCTCGTAGATATACGATGCGCTACCAAATATTCATTGTCAGTGGACATAAATTTATGCTCGTAGATAAATGATGCGCTACCAAATATTCATTGTCAGTGGACATAAATTTATATATGCTCGTAGATATACGATGCGCTACCAAATATTCATTGTCAGTGGACATAAATTTATGCTCGTAGATATACGATGCGCTACCAAATATTCATTGTCAGTGGACATAAATTTATGCTCGTAGATATACGATGCGCTACCAAATATTCATTGTCAGTGGACATAAATTTATGCTCGTAGATAAATGATGCGCTACCAAATATTCGTTGTCAGTGGACATAAAGTTATGCTCGAAGATATACAGTCAATTCCGAAAAGGTTGTTCAGTTGAAAAGATGTTTAGAGAACAACAAAGTCATTTGCATATTACATGTTTTTAAGTTTTTACAAGAATCTTCAATATCAAGTTGCAAAATCCCAATGCACTGCTATAGATAGCATTAATAAGCGATTTTATCTGAAGTTTTAAATTGAAATTTGCCGAGAATTTAAAAAAGAGTTTCAGTATGCAAATGCTTTGTTGTTGTCTTTAGGTCTTTTCAACTAAACAATCTTTTCGGGATCGACTGTATGTGCGCTACCAAATTATTTGAAACATAAAATAAATAACAGAGCTTTTAAGTGAAATTGGCCGGATTATTTAGGGCAACACTTAAGCTTAAGTACTGTAAATCGTGCCGCCAGTATGCGAGCACATTGTCATTTGGGAAGGCAAAATTAAAATGGTGGTTTTCAATGAGGACAGAAAAAACTTTCTCAAGAAGATAAACAAACAATATATGAATGTGGAATAACTTTTTATTACCTTTGAAGAGCTTTTCAGCCATCAGTCCTTTACAAGCTTACTGTAAAGTTGAATGAATCCATATTTTGACAACTCAACTATTTCACTTTCGTGTAACCCAGCACGATCGTTACTCACAATTTTCCAAAAATGACAAAACGAAATCTTCATAAACATCAAATGGTTCTTACTGCTTTCATTTTGGAATTGCTTTTTTGATTTAATCACCTTTTCAGCTAAAGAAAGGTACCGGTTCTTCCCGGATTTATCGGTTTGCTTGCGCTGTTCTGTTGGCATCAGCTTCCCAAATTTGGGCTCAATGCCCATATTTGTATGTCACCACAGGAAACCCAGAATCATTTTATATCCATATTTGGTTGTTCGCCTCATATTTGGATTACCACAAAGGAAACCCAAAGCAAAAATCTTTTGAATGGATGGTTTTGCGGATGAGAAGAAGCGAATTGAAAAAAAGATGGTCCGCGTTTGTGGGTAAGCTTACTACTACGAACTAAGCAAAAGTTCAGATTTGTATCGCGCAATTGTGTGTCACAGGAATTGTCTTTTACGGCACTTGGACCATGTAAATCTGGACGTTGCTGCTGATTAGTTCCTTTTCAATTTGTTTTTGGTTCCTTGTGTGGAGGTTACCCATATCTGGACATGCAAAAAATCTCACATCTTTTAATCAATGTTTTCCATTTATTTTAAGCGATTCTCTTGACACAATCATCCATTGCACAGCGCGCTTCTTTTTCAACAAAGTGGTCAATGTTACACAGCATTTGTCTCGAAAACCAAGTCGGTAACCCCCATCTTTGAATTCAGATTTCTAATTGTAACATGGTTGAGTGTCAGCGCAGCATGCCAATTTTCAGACAATTGACATTACTTTTTAATTGCCCACGAACGTCCTTAGTTCTGTTTTTTTTAATTTTTTTTTATTTCAACGGTTGGAAAGTATTGAAATGTGAGCGCGCACAATTTGAACAAGCTCCAGTTACTTGAAAAAAGTGCGCGCGCAAATTGAATACGCACGCGCTCACTACTATAAAGAGCGCGCGAGTAGTGTTTGACAGCATTTATAACAAAATTTGAATCGAGTTTAAGCGTCACTTCAAAGGGAAAGTGTAGACGGCAAATTATAATGATTTGTATTACATATTTCTATGCCTTTCTTCTTGGTTTTCCAAAGTGTTAATACTGATATGCGCGCGTGTTTTCATACGCCACTAATTATCTTTGTGGAAGAGCA
The DNA here is from genome assembly GCA_029948255.1 of Telmatactis stephensoni. Classification (NCBI taxonomy): domain Eukaryota; kingdom Metazoa; phylum Cnidaria; class Anthozoa; order Actiniaria; family Isophelliidae; genus Telmatactis; species Telmatactis stephensoni. Next base: position 23,452 of record JALIZF010000995.1, on the reverse strand, counting down.
GGAAAAAATTTGTAATATGGCATTATACACTTAGTAAGATTTGCTCTTATTATGCTTTTTCCGTTTTATTACTTTCTCATCTGTCAAGTCGCAAACAATTCAATAAATGTCTTGTCTTTCATGATAGCTAAAACCATTCTCCCCAATGGATAGTGATGGTGATTTTTCCATTCCACCCTTTTCTTCGAATAATGGCCATTTCTCTACACCACTGGTATCTCCAAATTCAAGAGAAGTCGAAATCTGCGACCAATTGAATACCTTTGTGAATGGGGATTTCTCTGAGCCACTTTTTACTACCCCTGATGCCAATTCCACCGAACACCATACTTATTCATTGACACCTGTAAAGAAATCTCAGACTACGTCAAAAGGTAATAACAGTAAAGCTTTATAAGTATCATAAATATTCAAGAAGTAATCGGCTTAATTAACAAGCAGGGGCGTCTTATCAAGTTTAACATCACGAGGCCACAGGCAGAGTGGTTTTAGATCGCTTGTTAAAACAAGAAACTCAGGAACTTACTAGGACTTCTTACGTACACAATATACATGTCTTTGTCATATATTTTTTAGGCAAGAGAAGATCGACTATTTTAAGTCCCGAAGACGTCATCACTAGCCGGTCATGTTGTACTTCTTCATGTTTAAAAAAATTCAAGATCAGTCAAGTTAAAGAGACACGGCAGACATTCAACAGAATGTATGGCACAAACGAGAAACAGCGCCAGTTTATCTTAGATTGGCTAAGCAACAATCGCCCGAAAGCAGAAGAAAACCATTTCACCTTTTCGGTTTGCGGAACAGCTGTTTGTGTGGAGTGTTGGTTGGCTGTGCTTGGTGTAACGAGACGGAAATATTTTCTACTTAAGAAGTCATACTTGGAAAAGAGTCGAAGAAGTGGAGTTCACGCAAATACTTTGATACCAAAGACATCGTGGCGCAGTGAAACTGCACGTTATTATATGACAACGTACTTTCACCAGATCTGCGACTATTTGCCCACCGGCAACATCATGCACTTGCCGTCTACTTGCACTCTACTCCCAGCCACTCCTCCCCTCTTCCCCCCCCCCCCCCCTTCAAAAAAAAAAAAAAGAAAAAAAAAGAAAAAGAATAAAAAAAAAAGAGAAAGCGTCTTCAGTGTTAAGCTTTGATACCAACCTTAGAAGAATCAGGAAAAATTTAAATTTGTTTTCGAAATAAGAGCAAAAAATCTCATGGCTTGCATGTCAACGCTTGCATTTTGAAGTCCAAATTCCCCCCCCCCCCCCCCCCGCCCCAAAAAAAACAAAAAAAACAAAAAAAAACAACTTTGTTTCGATTATCGAGGCTATACCAACCACAGAAGAATAAAGAAAATGTGCGCCGATTCAATTCCTTATTTTTCTTTAGGTATTCTGGGCACACAAGGCTAGATTGGCAGACGTTGTATATATTCAAATGGATAACACCTGCAGAGAAAATAAGAACCAATTCGTGTTTGGTCTATGTGCTTATTTGATCGAAAAACATGTGTTCAAAGAGGTAATTTCGAATGAGTCTCTAAATTCATATTCATATTCTTAGAAGAATTGCACCCATTCTGATAAATCGTTTCATCAACTGAAATAGTCATCAGCAACTTAACAAATTGCAGATGGTTTTGAGTTGTCTGACCTCTTATTGACACACACTTGACGTAATAAAATGTTCAAAACTCAAGAGCGCAGCGATTGCGAGATTCCGCTCTGTTATTGTAAAATAGTTCTTTGTAAACTTGAAGCCCACTGCAAAATAGCAATTTAAACTGTAGACAAATAACGAAACCAATTTCAACATTATCATTTTTTTCAGATTTACATCTCGTTTTTACCAAAAGGCCACACTCATATTGACGTGGACCAGTTTTTTTCAAGGTTATCTGTTGCCATTTCGAAGAATGGAGCACTGACACCCTCTGCACTAAAAGGTTTAATTGGGACATGTTATACGCAAGCAGCAGGTGAAACCACACAAGAAGGGGCAAGTCCTCAAATCATGGAGCTGAAGCATCTTTATGCCATTAGGGAGTGGTTAATGCCACACACCGATGAGGTGCACTATCTAAGGCCATTCCATCAGTTTCGCTTCTACCTGGATAACAAAGGAAAATGCCTAACCGATTTCAAGCCTTGGTGTACAGGTAGGAATTCGCCCTTCCATTTTGAGATATGAAGGTTTCAAATGTCAAAATACAAATTTAATGACGTTGGAGGAGGCAACACTGCCAACTTCTCATGGGTTTTATAATTTTCACATTTAAAACCTTTATACACCGAAGGCAAATATGGCGAACAATTTGAATACCTATTGTTTTGGACTGACTAGCATCGGATCGTGTGGAACAAAAACATTTTCACATGAATGAGAGGCTCATTCACTCAGTCTTATTGTCAATCATTTCCAGGCCAATGGGACTCAAAAAAGTGGCCTCCCCTTAAGATCTTGAAAACTTTACCAGAGGATTTGCCAGACATTATTGTCCCTGACTATGAAAGTGTAGACATCAGACGCCTTCGTGGCATGGTCACCAAATGTTCCACAAGTGGCATACTGAGTGGTGAAGAGGTCGAAGACTGGAACTCCTTTTTGAACGAACACGAAAGGAGTGCCCAATTTTATCAGGGGCTTCATTACGAACATGGAGAATTTGGTATGTTAATTTGCTTTTGCGGCCTTATTCGAGTTTAAAGGGGGTCCATGCTCACATCCTAATTGATTGCTACACCCTAATCACTCCCCAATAAAAGCCCAGAATTTATGTATAAACCAATTAAGTCAGTTCAAACTTTATCAAACTTAAAAAAACACATTCTTTGTTTCCCACCCGTGAGTCAAGTACTTTTTGTATATAGAAACCGACGAATATCACAGACACAACCTTGAATATATTCCATCTACTGAAAGAAGCTGGATGATCGATGATATCCTCAGCAGACCAAGTACAAAGGAAATGGCACAACCAACTCTGTGCCAAGTTTTACAAGAAAGTGTGGATCTCCAGACAGGAGAAGGGATAATACCTGTATGTGCTCTATCATATTATCATTTGTGAGAGTTTGACATACCTAACTGCCTAATTGGGTCAGGTTGTACAATATCAAAATTCTTTTCATGAAAACACGCCACATACTTCAACCTATGACAAGTATTATCTATTATATAATAATTGGCATATTTATTTACGCATGCTCTCATTGGTCGAACAACCATGTATAATTAGAGTACACACACATAGATGGCGTCATTGAATCTGGACTATTGCTTTTTTGGTCTGTTTTTAAACAGTATTTGTATTATCAACACAGTCCTTTTTGCAACTGAACCATAGTGCACGAGCTGAAAGCAGTTTGAAGCCTTGATGTCATACAGGGCCGAATACGCAAACCGGTTTTAAGATGGTATTTCTAGGCACCATGCATGTGCTTTACATATGTGTTAAATGAAAAGATTTATATTTCCATTTTTTCTGTAGGCCTACACAGGTCCCTATCGTCGCCGCCCCAATCATACTCCTGTCACTCTGCCAGAAACAACAGCCGATGTCAGTTTGAAAGAGGGAATGTTAGTTGCCCTTTATGTAGCAAAATACAAGGACATTCCACAAATTGGCAAATGTGTCTCTCTTTCTGATCAGTCACTTGAAGTGGAGTGGTACATTGGAAGTTGGACAACGATGTGGAAACCACATAAGATCAGACAAGGAAAAGAAGTAGTGGTCTGGAGAGAAGAGGTTCCAAAGTCTTCCATACTTCTCTTCAACTTCACTCTTACTCCCAGTAACAAACTGAAAGAGGCCACAAAGAGGGAGTTGACGGCATCTTATGAAAAATAATGAATGACGGATGCAGAAATAATTGTTTTAGCCGAGACTTTAAAATATTTAGTAATCATAGTGTATTGGCCTTTTGTTAGGTATAAATACTAGTTATACAATGTTTTCAAGTGGAATACATATAACTTAAAATACAGCAAATTGGCACACTGTATCATGGGAATAATCAGTTGAATACCGCCGAATGTACAATGGCTTTCCTGCTTTCTGATTGGCTGTATTTTCTCTGGTGTGGGATAAATCCCTAACTTAAACTATCTTTCTTACTATACGTACGCTACACGACAAAAAGAAGTTGTTTGCGTGATTGTAATTTTTCTAACTGGTTGTAAAACAGTGGACTGAAGAGGTAAATGAAACGAAACTAGTTTCCACTGAAAATTTATTTGTCGTTTGGCGTACGTAAGAAAGATAGTTTAATATAGGGATTTATATCTAACAAAAGGCCAATACACTAAGATTGACCGAAGCTATGAAAAATGTGTTTTGTTTTGGCTTTTTCCGATTCTGCACATGCACACTTAGAGTACAATGCTGAATTCAAGAGACAACTTGAATTGAGGCAATATCATTGCTCTGCTGACATACACAGATCAAAACTTCGCTTCGGTTTAATTTAGAATCCAAGATTCTTGCTAGTAATTTGTTAATCAGACGTTTTGTGCATTTTTGTTAATCAATATTGTCTTTTTCTTTGCTTGTAAGCATCTGGATCAGATGTGAATTGTAAAAATATTAAAATCGTGTTATATATTGTGCATGATGGCACAATTTGGGGTTGAAAAGTGGTCAATAGCAATCCTTGGTGGAAGGGCGAATTTAATCCATGTGCCCTAGCTCAGAATTGGTAAAAGCTGAGAGATTAAGGCATGTTAGGGACCCGTCATTATTTATCGCCTGGGGGGGGGGGGGGGGGGGGGTGAGGAATTTAGGGGGGATCAGTCGATTTCAGAAGGCAAAGAGGGGGGGACTAGTCACCCTTAAAGACTTCCTAAGGGGGGATCATTTGGCATACATACCAAGACTATGAATGGGATGTGATTATTGAGGAAAATACACTTCAAAAGCTGTGAGTAAAACAGCTTGACCTGTATTTAAAAGAGCATGGACTGACCACTGTCGGTCTAAAACTTGACAAGGTAAAAGCAATCCGGTGTCATTATTTTCGGCAAAAAACAACTGCTACCACGAATGAAGTGTCTAGTGACGAAGAAAGCGATGGCTCTGAATCCGTCGAAAACGACAGTGATAGTGATGATGATGACAACAGCGATGAGGACAACAGCGACGATGATTACAGCGATGATCTTGTCCTCGCTGATCTAGACGAAGAAACTAATAATTTTGATGCGACAACTCTAACATTTGTACCCGAGGAACAAATAGCCAATGTAACGGTTTATTCATAACTTATTGGCTTCTTTTCTATATTATGACTCTCGGTTGCGTCAAAACACATACGTGCAGTCATTACCGGTAAAACAATTTAGCATCAAGCAGTTAGATGGATATTTGGCACAAGCTGGAGAAATTTGAAATATTGTGTTCCAGAGTGTTGGCAGATACTTTTAAAGGAGCCGCGATTCAGTGATAAATGTAAGTGTCTTGATATATTGTAGCACTGAAATATATATATGTCAAACTCTTGATTTTATATGAGAAATTAATTCCTTGTACTATATTATTTCTTGTATTGAAACAGGTGGCTACGAACTGCACTATTTGCATCTAGGTCAGATACTTCACTCTTTAGGTTGACTTACTTATAATACCAGTAACGACATTTGTCGCACTTAATGGATGGGGGGGATCACAAAATTTGCCAGCCCTTATGAGGGGGGATCGGTAAAAAGTTCAAACCTTTTGGGGGAGGATCAGATCAAATGTTTTATAACTGTGATAAAATCCTCACATCCCCCCCAGGCGATAAATAATGACAGGTCCCTTAAATAAAAAAGGAAAGGAAATATTTCGAGACATTAAAAATTGCCATGATAGCTGAGCCTGATGTTAGGGAGCATTCATTATTATTAATCATATGTGGGTAATCGGACTCTATTGCTAGGAGGGGAGGGGAATTTGACTAAAGACAGAGTATATGACGAGAACGGACTAGTGTCTGGAATATAATTTACCTATTCCGCTAAATGGGAAATGTCTAATCTGAAAATCAGAAAGTTAATTTTGGAATTTCGAGTTCCTGGAATTTTAAAACTTGGAAATTATTCTCCAAACTCGTAAATTATCGAATTTCGAAATTTGGAATTTAGTAATTTCAAATAGAATTCTTGAATTAACTTACCAAAACCTCAAAACTTTGAAATCGAATTTCAAAATGGCCAGACAAAATTACATCGCAGAAAGCCCAAATTAGCCCTTTTTGAGTTTTCCTTCAAAATCAACAAGGTTCAATATTTACCTTCAAACTGAGTACATTTCCCAATTCATTATATTTGTTTTCCAGTTACAGTTCTCGATATTTAAGAAGAATTCTCTTCGTATACATTCCGCATTATGACCTCATTATGCGATCCTTAATCGCGCATGCGCAGCAGCCCACTATTCAAAGATCCATTGTTATGGAAATCAATTTGTATAAAAAGGTAGCAACCCGGATAACCGTCCTCTTCTTTTTTCGTGCACTGAGCTAGTCAGGTAAGCCCACTTCTTAGCCAGTACGTCACTTGGTGACTTTGAATTCACTGGTTTTCTTCGTTTACATTTACTGTTAGCCACAGGTTAACGTATATTATCTTTTTATTGACTCTATTGGTTTTGACAGAGAGACCGGAATTTACAAGTCTTAAAAGCAACCATGTCCTCAAGTCCCGAACGAGACGAAACCGAGGAGAAACTTCTTGCCGAAGAACAAGAACCTTCAGTGGGGCCAGTCCCAGGACGAAAAGAAACATTTGATCGATATGACATTGCTGAACTTCACCACAACCTTGGTTTAGACCGTATGTCAAAGGCTATCGAAGATTTGGCTGGCCTTGTAAAGTCTCAGGCCCAAGCCACTCAACAGTCTTCAGAGAGCGGTTCGCTCCCTGTACGACAAAAGGCTAAAAAACGCCGAACCGAGCACCATGAAATCTCGGAGGAAAGCTTCCAGGCAGAGAGCGGTTCGCTCCAATCTGCTAAGAGACGTAAAACAAACGAATATTCTGCAGAAAGCAGTTCGCTTAATTCTGCAAGAGTTCACGGCACTACACAGGCTGAAGTATTTGATCCTACTTTGAGTCTAGCTTCTGGTTCAGAAGGCACGGATGCCGGTGAAAGTACTGACGAGGAGGTGGATTTGCCTCCATCAGTTTTTGACTCAGAAGACGTCGGTCCTAAAATTAGCAACTCGCTTGCCACCAGAATCACTGATGCATTTACCAAAAAACCCATTGAAGAAAAAATGAAAGCCATTGGCGAGAAGTATAAAACACCCGAAAATTGCCCGCTTGTTTGCATTCCTAAAGTCAACCAAGCGCTCTGGAGCGAATTGCCACGTGCGTCAAAACTACGTGATCTCGGGATGCAAGAAATACAGAAGTCGATTGTAAAAGCTAGTCAAGCTTTGGCACAAATGGCTGACGATATTATTCAGTCCAAAAAGAACAACACTCAGCCGAAGCCCAAGGAGCTGTTGGGTGTGTTGTCAGACTCTCTGACTTTCCTTGGTAATGCTTGCTACCAAACGTCTCTCAAGCGACGTGAAAACCTCAAACCTGAGTTGAGTAAGAGTTTTCAGGCTCTTTGCCTTCAGTCTACACCTGTAACACAATCGCTTTTTGGCGACGATCTGGCGAAACATGTTGACGAAATCGCCAAAGCCAACAAAATTACTTCCAAGGTCTTCAAGCCTTCCAGCACTACGTCGACAAAAACGCCGAGTAAGCACTTTCGCCGCAGGAGCGATAGCTCGCGTACTTTTTTACGGGACAGATATCAAGCTCCGCGGCAGAGAAATCCAGGATACGGCTACAAGAACTACAGTTCAAGAGACCAATCCAGGAACCAGACGTATTCCAAGAAAGGAGACCAGACCAAGTCTCAGCAAACCAACTCCAAAACCACGACCTAAATCATGTGAGTTGCACCGGTAATTTAGCAAACTATGTTGATCAATGGAAACAAATCACCTCAGATCCTTGGATCATTGAAACCATCCAAGGGTATCGGCTGGAATTTGTGTCGCAGCCGAGACAGGATGTATTTCCCATCCCTCCAAGATTTGATGACGAGCAAAAAACTGCCATTTCGAGTGAAGTTTCGAAATTGCTCTCCAAAGGAGCCATTGTTGAAGTTGAGCATTGCTCTAAAGAATTTATTTCAAATATTTTTGTTGTCCCTAAGAAAACAGGTGATTTGAGACCGGTGATCAACCTTAAACCTCTTAATGAATGGGTTTGTAAGGCACGCTTTAAAATGGAAACTATAGAATTCGCGAGACAATTGATTCGTGACGATTTCATGGCTTCTATTGATCTGAAGGATGCTTATTTCAGCATTCCTATTCACTACGACGATCGTAAATATTTGCGATTTTTATGGCAAAATCGTCTTTACGAGTTTGTTTGTCTCCCTTTTGGATATAGTTTAGCCCCAAGGACATTTACCAAAATTTTAAAGCCTGTTTACGCCCTACTGAGAGCTCAAGGAATTCGAACTACTTATTATATAGATGATACTCTCATTGTTGCATTGTCAGCGCACCAGTGCAGTGAACACACACGGCAGGTTTCTAGTCTGCTCTCAGATCTGGGTTTTCAAATCAACTACGGTAAATCCCACCTTGACCCGTCAAGGACCATTTCTTTTCTTGGATTTCAAATTGATTCTACAAGTTACACGTTGACATTACCGGAGGAAAAAGTTGATAAAATTGTCCGAGTCTGCAGGAGACTTCTCAATACAACTGAGCCGACCATAAGGGAGGTGGCGCAGGTGTCCGGGAATTTAGTATCTGCCTTCCCAGCTGTGAAGTATCTGCAACTTTTTTACAGATCAGTTGAAGCATGCAAGTCGTCCGATATATCCCTAGGAGCGCGCTACGACGATACCGTCGTACTTTCTCCCTTAGCCCGCCAAGATTTATCCTGGGTTATCGATAATATCCGGGTTTTCAATGGTAGACCTATAAGGGATCCCCCATTTACCCATACTATTGAATCGGATGCTAGCCTGCTGGGTTGGGGTGCTAGCTACAATGGTCAGACCTCGGGTGGCCACTGGACACCTGACGAGTGTGAATTTCATATCAACTATCTGGAGTTGTTAGCAGCTTTTTTCGCCTTAAAATGCTATGCTGACAATGATGCCAATGTGTGCCTTAAGAGTGATAATACCACAGCAGTGGGATATCTCAATAAAATGGGGGGCATGCATTCCCCACTGCTCAACAACCTAGCTCGAGAGATTTGGTCATGGTGCATGCAGCGCCGAATTTCTTTAACTGCCCAACATATTCCTGGCGAGTGCAATAGTAGTGCGGATTTTGGTTCTCGTCATTTTAATGACAGAACAGAGTGGAGTCTGCATCCGACTGTGTTTACATGGGTCAGCCAGCGAGTTTTCTGGCCCGAGATCGACCTTTTTGCTTCTCGCCTGAATGCCAAACTTGAGCGCTATGTCTCCTGGCACCCTGACCCAGGGGCCTGGGCAACCAATGCATTCTCTTTTTCGTGGCATAACTTAGTGTGTTATGCTTTCCCTCCATTTAGTGTGATCTCCAAAGCATTATCAAAAGTCCAAGAAGATCAGGCTCAACTTTTGCTGATTGCACCAGTGTGGAAAACCCAAGCGTGGTATCCAGTGCTCTTAAGCCTTCTAACAGATCGTCCTGTCCTGCTCCCCCAATGGAACAACCTGCTGAGATTGAACCACAACGGCCGCCTGCACCCTCTCCGCAATCAGATGCGCCTGGCCGCTTGGCCTATATCAGGTCAGCCCTCACAAGCCAAGGCCTTTCAGCAAGGGCTGCCGAAATTATCACCAAGTCTTGGACTCATGGAACAGGCAAGCAATACAGCAAACCATGGAGCATGTGGGTCAGCTGGTGTGATCAACTCAAGGTTGATATCATTCAAGCCCCTGTAACGGTGCTTATTGACTTTCTGTTGACTATTTTTGATCAAGGCAAATCTTACAATACAGTTAATACATATAGATCAGCTATATCAGCTACTATCAAATCTATTTCTGGTCGAGATTTAGGTTCGCACCATCTAGTGTCTCGTTTCATGAAAGGTATTTTCCAAGTGAATCCTCCTCGTCCGAAATATAATGACACGTGGGACGTGAATCAGGTGACTCAATACCTTAGAGGACTGTTTCCTGTGAATGAACTCACTCTGAAAAACCTTTCACTGAAATTAGTGACTTTATTGGCCTTAGCATCAGCCCAAAGAGGTCAAACTTTGCAGGCATTAAATGTCACCAATATGAAAATTCAAGAAGATAAGATAATTTTTGTTGTCAGTGATAGGCTTAAAACTACTCGACCAGGCCATGAGAGTGTAAACGTCGTTTTTCCTGCACTACGAGACAACTGCCCTCTTTGTCCTCGTTTGCATTTATTAGAATATATTAAGAGAACAGAAGCACTAAGAAATGGCTGTACTCAGTTATTTATTTCATATTGCAAGCCTCACAAGAGCGTTACGTCTAGCACTCTAGCTCGATGGATTAAACAAGTTTTGGAAACAGCTGGTATTGATGTGCAGAAATACACAGCTCACAGCACCTGTAGCGCAGCTACATCTAAAGCCTTTCTCAATGGTGCATCAATTAGCGATATCTTAAAGTTAGGCAATTGGTCCAACGAGAATACATTCTCGAAATTCTATAAAAGGTGTCCACCTTCGAGTGTATCTATTGAGCAAATGATTTTGTCGTGATTTAAGAGAAAGGTTAATAAACCCAATTAAGTGTGACAGTGTGCACACGTGTCTATTGTTTCTTTTGTCACCTCTGCTTTGAAGAGGGCATAATGAGGTCATAATGCGGAGTATAGATGAGGAGAATTGAAAATTAGACAAGAGGTAACTTACCTTGCAGGATAATTGTAATTCTCTGAGTGTACATGGAGCAATTATGACCTCATCTACCCTCCCTTTGGTTTTTTGCTTTTTTTCATCTAAAAAAAAAAAAATACATGTCCCTCCCATTCATTTAATCGTCGACAAAAGATTACCTACAGGGGGCACTCAAGAAGAAGAGGACGGTTATCCGGGTTGCTACCTTTTTATACAAATTGATTTCCATAACAATGGATCTTTGAATAGTGGGCTGCTGCGCATGCGCAATTAAGGATCGCATAATGAGGTCATAATTGCTCCATGTACACTCAGAGAATTACAATTATCCTGCAAGGTAAGTGTACCTCTTGTTTAATTTTAAATTTTCCAGGATACTGTTTTACTACACGTTACGTCCGCCATTTTGTTTTTTAAGATAATATTGGACTTCCTGTGTAAGGGCCTAGCTATATTTGGAAAGTCAAGCCATATTTGTTAAAATGACGCGTATTTCGTTACCAAGGCTTCGTAAGCACTTTTATGTTGCTATGTAGTAGTTTTCGGGCAAGTTCAGGCAAGCCCTTTTCTGCAAAGCAAAGCTTTTCAATATTCCTGGGATTTCTTCACCAAATCTGTAAGTAATTGAAATCTTATTGATATAAAAATGTTTCAAAGGATATTTTCTTTAGTTTTGAGTAATTTTTTGGCATAACATTATATCTTTGCATTTCAATTTTGTTCAATCAGTATTGCGCGCGTCTCCGCTCTGTAAGTTAACAAATCAGAGTTGAAATTTTGTCTAAGTTTGTATTTATTTATTGTAGTGAACCACATCATCAGACCTCTGATCTTCAACAAAAAATCTACTAGTACGTCTCAGCAGAGTTTTCACTGACTTTTAACTCTAAAGGCGCTGTTACACGGTGCAATTTTTCTTGCAACTTGCAATGCAACGCCGTTGCGTTGCAAGTTGCAGAAGAGATTGCGCGTGTAACACCCTTCTCTGCAACTTGCAATGCAATGTTGCAGAAAAAGTCGAATGAGTTTTTACTTTTTGCAACGTTGCGAAGCACGTTGCAGCATGTAACATCAGTCCAGCAACCTGCAATGCAATCCCTGTCGCAAATGACCAATCAGAACGTAGTAACCACGGATATATCTGGTTTTTCGGTCAAGAAAGAGTTGCGTTGCGAGTTGCAAAGAGAATTGCGAGCATCTGACATCTTGCCAGCAACTTGCAATGTTCTGCTTTTGTCAGCATTGCATTGCAAGTTGCAAGAAAAATTGCATCGTGTAACAGCGCCTTAAAGGGTTGGTGGTGTTTGTTTGGGCGCTCATTCAGCAGTTCTGTATCATCTATTTTTCAAAATACATAAGTCGTGGTCAGTATAATTTATTGACGTTTTTATTCAGGTACATCAGTGGTTATTTAGAACTCCGGGTTTAATGATGAATACCTTGAGAAATGGAGAAAAAGCACCTCCCGGGCCATGGTTTATCAAAGAAGTTGATGGGTTACTTTATATAAAGGTCAACGACAAGCGGGTCATGACCAAAGCTGGCCATCTAACCGAAGAAATCACAGGCATTTCTTCGTCAAGAAGGGGAGACGAAGTTTCAGTAAGTGCTGACAATCTATAGAGCAGATTAATTCGTTTACTGCACTACATTTCCTCACTTTGCAGTGTTTTTTGTTTGAATGATGGATTATTTTATTCCATTTATACGGATTCGAACCCTAACCTTCTATATGCTTTATACTGCTTGTAAGCTGTTACACACTGTTCTAAAAGATTGCCTGGGGAGCATGTGGCCAGAGCTCGCATAACAAGTGAACACTTCACTGTGACTGAAGTCAAGACTGAATGATTATTAGCCCTTTCTTCTTTTTCAGATCACACTCAAAAATTTGTCAGCAGTGAAGGGAACATCAACTCTGATTTTCAACATGACCTCTTTTCAAAGCGATCGTTCCCAAGGAATAACCAGCCCAAACAAGAAGAATACTGAACTTGTTTCATCGTGGAATCGACAGAAGACTCTATCAGGAATGCCGGTCATGGAGTTAGAAACACCAAAACTGCCAGTTGTAGTGCCCCGCGGCGAAAATGATTCTGACAAAGACAATTCCTTGTCGTCACAAAAAAAGACGGCAACAAGCTCCAAAAAAAAAAGCACTGAAGAAGAACCAGAAAAGAAGACAGCAACCAGCTCCAAAAGAAGAAGCACTGAAGAAGAACCAGAAAAGAAGACAGCAACCAGCTCCAAAAGAAGAAGCACCGCTGAAGAGGAATCGCAACTAAAGTCTCCAGATAAAAAGATGAAACCAGTTGCAGCCAATATTGACCAAGAAATCACAACTCACCACATAGGTAAGAAAAGGAATACATCAGTGAATATCATTACAACTAGCCTACCTAACAGTAGAAAATGCTGACTTCAATGCAGAGCTGTATGGTCGAATACAAGCACATCCATTGTTCTTTTCAGAGTCATATGCAATCTACTCTATGCAAAGTGAGAAACATCTGAATGGTTGGCCCGCCATCTTTACTAATTTGTGAATCACCAGGCTAATCGACGATACTTATAACATATAACTGATGCTGACTATAAACTAACTTATTGTGTAATATTAAAACTGAAGATTGTTAATGTGTTCTTTTTTTTAGGTGTTTGGTTTTTAGACGTTGATAATTTGAAATTCCCCCCTACCAACATGTTAGACTAGTTCAGTAAAATTAGAACTCAGTCTGTAACTAATTGCAACAGAAGGTTTTTCTTCATAATATCCTTGGAGATACTCTCTTGAACATCATATCAAAAATCGGCAAAAATCTGAGCATGCGAAGATCACTAAATCTGGATTTGAAAAACAGCTAAAAAATCGATGATTTATATGAACATGAAAACGAGGCTACAACCGGAAGTCGTTTATTTTGCTAGTAATTCCTTTAATATGTGCCTTCCTTTTCTAGAAAACCAATAATTAAATGTTGTTAATAATATTCCTTTATTTCTAGTGAAAGTAGATGTTTCTATGACGTCTTTTCACATAGCGTATTTCTATGAAAGTTCGGGCACTAAACAATTTTATGTAGAGTTGAAATTTTACACATTGCTATGTCGCCGTTAAAATATACAAGATATTAAAAGTCCAAGCTGTTTTTATTGACTTCATGTGCATTAGGTCTACTAGTATCTATTTGGAATATTTCTTTCTAATCACCTTTTAGCCAAGAGTTAATGCTTCAAAAGAAACTACTGACAATCTGTATTAAAAAATATTCATAACTGTCAGCATCACACCGTCTTGCTTGTAGACGGTAAACAAGTTTAATAGTGAAAATCTAAATATCTTTATTTAAAAATGAGCCATCTTTAGAGGTTATTCGACTGACTTAAAGTGCCAAAATGCAGTATATTGTACTTATACTACTATATACAGTACTTATACTACTACGACGTAACCCAACTTGAATAGCAAACATACTCTCGATTATTTATTGGGGACAAATCAACTATTTGCAAAATGCACGTGTTCTGATTTAGTCTGTGATCTCTTCGCCTTCGTCAGGTTCAGGCTCTCGCGACGTAGAATTGATGCAGCTAACACCCCTGCATTGACCACAAGCTGGGGAACACTCGAAGCCATTCTTCCTATACGCACATCTTCGCGTGTTGCAGTCTGACGAGCAGTTACATCTAATGACACGTAAAAGGTATTCAGGAGCAGCATCCTTGTCAGTCATGCATCACAGGAAGCAGTTGATCTGTATTTTTTGTCCATCCCCATCGTTGGACTTCCTCTATTGTGTATTCTTGTCTCTTCCACTGTCCCACTTGCAGATAGACTCTCAATGAGTGATATTTTGCGGCTGATGATGTTGGAGGAAGACTTTGTGGCTGGACGTATGATTTCCTGCTGCATGGCAAACTTCTCACAGTACTTCTTGTACCTCAGCTGATCTACGGTCTCGCCTATCTTACCTCTGTATAGAGCCACTAGCGCGTTCTCGCCAGCTTTTATCACATTATCAACGAATGCACGTGCACAATCAAACACGGCAGCTTGATCTTGAAAATACGCACTCTCCACATATGTCTTGATTACAACGCCTTTGCCAATACCAAAAACACGAGAAGTGGTGTCGCAACCAAGCAGTGCGTGAAGAAACAGAATATTCTTGCATAGTCGCTCGCCGAGCTTCGTCTTTACATGTCGCATGCTCCAACTTCTGCTGCTTGTATTTGCTTTTGGCTCCGGCTTGAATATCAGATCATTGTTTGATAGATCGCAATAGTAGCAAAGTAGTACAATCAGATCTGTGTTGTCGCCAACCAGTGTGGTATGCTTGGATTCGGATGTCTTTACTGCGGTTTGCACGATTAATACATCTGCGTCGCCGTCGGCCTGGTGGGTAGTGCAACCCTTCTCGGCAAGCCTCTGGCGTAACATCTCAATTAACTGTTGCTTATTCTTTGCAATAGCTAGAAATTGTTCTTTCTTGATAGCGACTTTCATGTTTGCTGATAGACTAACTGTTGCTCCAGTTTTGTTCCCTACTTGCCTCTGTTGTGTCATGCTCTTGGTTGTTAGCGTGTTGTAACCGTCGTAAACAATGATAGGTTGCTGGTACTTGCGCTTGACATATCTGCAATAGATCTGGCAGATTTCCTCATATGTTGCAGCTCCTGGTTCATCTATCCATCCATCATTTCATTCATTAATGCATCCATTTATTCAAACATTCATTTTATCCATCCATATACATACATTCAAGTCTCCATCCATTCATTAATCCATTCATCCATCGTTTCATTCATTTATAAATCAGTTTATTCTAAAATAACTCATTTATTCCATTCACCCATTCATCCTCCAATTCACTAATCACCTCCCTCCATTCATGCCTGTTTATCCATCCATCAACTGTTTCATTCATTCATTCAAAATTTGTGCGGAATGTGACTTCTTTTTGTTGCAGCTGCAAAACTCAAACCCGTATCGATTTATTCTTGATTGAAAGACAAAGAAACAAACTTACACGATACATGTACATGATAATTAACTGAAAAAAATGTTTTTAAGTTAAATTACAGAAAAACATTATATATATCTGTTTAGCTCGCAAATCAAAAACGGATTTTATTTTATTTTATTATAGCGGTCTTTTTTAAGCATTTCTACTTTTTTGAAATCGGAGCCTCGTTTTAATGTTGTAAAAATATTAGGTCTATCTTGTGTCACTTTAGCATCGTTTTTCGGCAACTTCGCAAGCACCGATTTTTGCCGATTTTTGATATGTTATAGGGGATATATTATTCTATCAGAAACCGTTGAAATACCTTCTGTTGCAATTAGTTACAGGTTCGTCTCATATTTGGCCTAAAATTACTGGACTATTCACAAGATATATTGCTTTGATCCAGCAGTAAATAAATGTTTTTAAAAGTTGACAACTTGGCAGCAATACTTTTTAAGTCCAATTTTCCACAGTCAACCAAAAGAAATTCTTTCGTCAATAAACACTTGCATTTAGAACAACAGGGTACTCTGTAATTCATCATCTTTTTGAACCACAAAGTGTTAGCACATCTACATCTACATCTACAACAAATGTAAAAGCAACATCAAATTAGTATCATTCATTCATATGCTACATATTTTTCTAGTTCCTCAACGTTTTTCCTATGTTTGATTTCAATTTTGTTTTGAAGAATAAACAAGGTGGCCATTACGACTGTCACAAATGAATTTGAATACATCAAAGTGCGGCGAGGCTCACAAATGACTTTAATTTTCCAAAGTCTGGCGTCCACAAACTCCGCATCCCCGAATGAATTTGAATACATCAAAGTGCGGTGAGTATCACAAATGACTTTAACTGCATCAAAGTGCACGCCGTTGAAAACCAAAACAATCACCCGTAACACGTGACAACAATATCTTGCCTATATAAACAGACTCTTGCAAGGTATTTTTTCACTTGAGTTCCACCCTCGTCAAGAAAATGGAAAATTCCTTCAACGAACTGTTTATTGCCATCAAAGGTGTAGAAGAAGAGTTAGGTCTACACAGAGGTTGCCTAACACTGGGGAAACCGTATCAAGAGCTGAACACCCCCTTGACTCCAGTCGTACGACTGGAGAAACTTGATTTGAAGCGCTGCTTCAACATCAGGTGGCTGACTCCAGTGGTACGACTAGAACAAACATCCAAGAATTTGAGGAGAAAACCTCAAGCATAAAATAAAAAAACATTTCATAAACAACACACTTTAGAAAAGTGAATGATCAAATTGCTTGATTATCCAAAATATCCCATCATACCTTGCGTGTTTCAATTTAATTTTTCCATAAGTGTGCTTGTATTTCTGAATTGGATTCATTTAACACTATGGATCCACGACTTAAACATCCTTTTGGAGCAATCTTCGCCGGAGCCAGCTGCTGTGGGAAAACATATTGAGGTGAAGAAATGATTGACGGCGCCCCAGAGAACATTATCTAGTGTCACAGCATGTTTCAAGCAGCCCATCACGAGATGTGAGAAACCATTCCAAACATCACCTTCACTGAATGATTGCCGAGTGACTTAGATTCCATGTTGGATCCCAGTGTGCATAATTTAGTACGATGTGATGAATGAATTGGGTAACGATAAGCGTTTGACCAATATATTCACCAAGGACATATACCACATGAATTTATCTTCAGTTTTAATGCTTCAAAACGTCTTTTATCAAACCAATGAACTCTGCAATATTTCTCTCGATGCTCACTATTTGGTCATTTTCAAGTCCCCGAGAGATAGCAGTCAAATCACTCATTTAGCCAAACAAATGTACCCTGGAAATGTCAAGTTCATGCAAAAAGCTTTTCAAGATGCAACTACAAAGCCCTATTGTGCGACCTCAAACCGGAAACTCCGGATGACTTTCGACTGCGAACCAATCTCTTTCCAGACGAGAGACAATATGCTTACGTGAGAAAGGTTTAAAAAAACAGTGCATTTACCAAGATTGAATCATTTGACCATGAGCGTTTTTGCCAAGAGGAACTATCACCACTTAAAGGTATTGGCTTCAAGCAAACCCCACCAAGTCAAAACCATCCTCAAGACCGCTGATGACCCACTTATTTACACGATCTGTGAGTGCGTTTACAATTTATTGAATTCAAATCTTCCCGTCAGTCATTGCAAGAAAAAGAAACTTGCTCAGCATAAAAACCATTTGATCAAACTCGCTACAAAGGGTGTTCCTTTGTCACAAAAATTCTCATCCAGAAAGAAGGAAATTTTCTCGCACTTTTACTTCCTGCTGCCCTCATGGTACTAGAAAAGTTTTTAACATGAATTACGCGAAAAAGATGGTCCTGGTTCCCAAACATACACTGGAGCAACTCCAGAAACGACAAACTATATGTCTACAAAGCAATCTTGCTAACATGCAAAATCTTGAGTTATTATCCAGATAATCACACAGAACGACAGATTAGAGGTCGTATTAAGCGTAGTAGGAATTATAGAACAATTGAGCTCCGTTTATTGTTGACATTCATTCTTAAAATCTACAAGTGAAGAGTCAAGCCTTACTTCAACTATAGCTGCTTAGTGTGGAACAGCATAGACCAAGTGTTCATTACAAAATTACAAAAAATACAAAATTGAGCTGTGCGCATGATTTTTATTATATTGTACAAGCCAGGTGTTCAAAGAAACAGGGTGGTTATTTGAATGTAGGGCACAAAAAAGTCATAACAGTGTTTAAAATTGTTGATGGCTTGATTAATCCCTACTTGAAAGAAACCACCAACCACCTTCTAAATATATTGATCTGCATTGTTCAAGTGATAACTTTCAGGTTCCCAAAGTGAGAACTAATATTTATTAAAATAGGTGTGCATACACTTGGGCTAAATTATGGAACTCCTTGCCTGACTCAATGTTAAATGATACAATTATAATTATAAGGGGTACTTGGATGAAAATAAATTAAAATTTGAAATGACTTGAACTTAGTAAGACCTATCTGTACAACTTCCAATAATCCCCAAAAGCAACATTCTCTTCGTATACATTCCGCATTATGACCTCATTATGCGATCCTTAATCGCGCATGCGCAGCAGCCCACTATTCAAAGATCCATTGTTATGGAAATCAATTTGTATAAAAAGGTAGCAACCCGGATAACCGTCCTCTTCTTTTTTCGTGCACTGAGCTAGTCAGGTAAGCCCACTTCTTAGCCAGTACGTCACTTGGTGACTTTGAATTCACTGGTTTTCTTCGTTTACATTTACTGTTAGCCACAGGTTAACGTATATTATCTTTTTATTGACTCTATTGGTTTTGACAGAGAGACCGGAATTCACAAGTCTTAAAAGCAACCATGTCCTCAAGTCCCGAACGAGACGAAACCGAGGAGAAACTTCTTGCCGAAGAACAAGAACCTTCAGTGGGGCCAGTCCCAGGACGAAAAGAAACATTTGATCGATATGACATTGCTGAACTTCACCACAACCTTGGTTTAGACCGTATGTCAAAGGCTATCGAAGATTTGGCTGGCCTTGTAAAGTCTCAGGCCCAAGCCACTCAACAGTCTTCAGAGAGCGGTTCGCTCCCTGTACGACAAAAGGCTAAAAAACGCCGAACCGAGCACCATGAAATCTCGGAGGAAAGCTTCCAGGCAGAGAGCGGTTCGCTCCAATCTGCTAAGAGACGTAAAACAAACGAATATTCTGCAGAAAGCGGTTCGCTTAATTCTGCAAGAGTTCACGGCACTACACAGGCTGAAGTATTTGATCCTACTTTGAGTCTAGCTTCTGGTTCAGAAGGCACGGATGCCGGTGAAAGTACTGACGAGGAGGTGGATTTGCCTCCATCAGTTTTTGACTCAGAAGACGTCGGTCCTAAAATTAGCAACTCGCTTGCCACCAGAATCACTGATGCATTTACCAAAAAACCCATTGAAGAAAAAATGAAAGCCATTGGCGAGAAGTATAAAACACCCGAAAATTGCCCGCTTGTTTGCATTCCTAAAGTCAACCAAGCGCTCTGGAGCGAATTGCCACGTGCGTCAAAACTACGTGATCTCGGGATGCAAGAAATACAGAAGTCGATTGTAAAAGCTAGTCAAGCTTTGGCACAAATGGCTGACGATATTATTCAGTCCAAAAAGAACAACACTCAGCCGAAGCCCAAGGAGCTGTTGGGTGTGTTGTCAGACTCTCTGACTTTCCTTGGTAATGCTTGCTACCAAACGTCTCTCAAGCGACGTGAAAACCTCAAACCTGAGTTGAGTAAGAGTTTTCAGGCTCTTTGCCTTCAGTCTACACCTGTAACACAATCGCTTTTTGGCGACGATCTGGCGAAACACGTTGACGAAATCGCCAAAGCCAACAAAATTACTTCCAAGGTCTTCAAGCCTTCCAGCACTACGTCGACAAAAACGCCGAGTAAGCACTTTCGCCGCAGGAGCGATAGCTCGCGTACTTTTTTACGGGACAGATATCAAGCTCCGCGGCAGAGAAATCCAGGATACGGCTACAAGAACTACAGTTCAAGAGACCAATCCAGGAACCAGACGTATTCCAAGAAAGGAGACCAGACCAAGTCTCAGCAAACAACTCCAAAACCACGACCTAAATCATGTGAGTTGCACCGGTAATTTAGCAAACTATGTTGATCAATGGAAACAAATCACCTCAGATCCTTGGATCATTGAAACCATCCAAGGGTATCGGCTGGAATTTGTGTCGCAGCCGAGACAGGATGTATTTCCCATCCCTCCAAGATTTGATGACGAGCAAAAAACTGCCATTTCGAGTGAAGTTTCGAAATTGCTCTCCAAAGGAGCCATTGTTGAAGTTGAGCATTGCTCTAAAGAATTTATTTCAAATATTTTTGTTGTCCCTAAGAAAACAGGTGATTTGAGACCGGTGATCAACCTTAAACCTCTTAATGAATGGGTTTGTAAGGCACGCTTTAAAATGGAAACTATAGAATTCGCGAGACAATTGATTCATCGTGACGATTTCATGGCTTCTATTGATCTGAAGGATGCTTATTTCAGCATTCCTATTCACTACGACGATCGTAAATATTTGCGATTTTTATGGCAAAATCGTCTTTACGAGTTTGTTTGTCTCCCTTTTGGATATAGTTTAGCCCCAAGGACATTTACCAAAATTTTAAAGCCTGTTTACGCCCTACTGAGAGCTCAAGGAATTCGAACTACTTATTATATAGATGATACTCTCATTGTTGCATCGTCAGCGCACCAGTGCAGTGAACACACACGCCAGGTTTCTAGTCTGCTCTCAGATCTGGGTTTTCAAATCAACTACGGTAAATCCCACCTTGACCCGTCAAGGACCATTTCTTTTCTTGGATTTCAAATTGATTCTACAAGTTACACGTTGACATTACCGGAGGAAAAAGTTGATAAAATTGTCCGAGTCTGCAGGAGACTTCTCAATACAACTGAGCCGACCATAAGGGAGGTGGCGCAGGTGTCCGGGAATTTAGTATCTGCCTTCCCAGCTGTGAAGTATCTGCAACTTTTTTACAGATCAGTTGAAGCATGCAAGTCGTCCGATATATCCCTAGGAGCGCGCTACGACGATACCGTCGTACTTTCTCCCTTAGCCCGCCAAGATTTATCCTGGGTTATCGATAATATCCGGGTTTTCAATGGTAGACCTATAAGGGATCCCCCATTTACCCATACTATTGAATCGGATGCTAGCCTGCTGGGTTGGGGTGCTAGCTACAACGGTCAGACCTCGGGTGGCCACTGGACACCTGACGAGTGTGAATTTCATATCAACTATCTGGAGTTGTTAGCAGCTTTTTTCGCCTTAAAATGCTATGCTGACAATGATGCCAATGTGTGCCTTAAGAGTGATAATACCACAGCAGTGGGATATCTCAATAAAATGGGGGGCATGCATTCCCCACTGCTCAACAACCTAGCTCGAGAGATTTGGTCGTGGTGCATGCAGCGCCGAATTTCTTTAACTGCCCAACATATTCCTGGCGAGTGCAATAGTAGTGCGGATTTTGGTTCTCGTCATTTTAATGACAGAACAGAGTGGAGTCTGCATCCGACTGTGTTTACATGGGTCAGCCAGCGAGTTTTCTGGCCCGAGATCGACCTTTTTGCTTCTCGCCTGAATGCCAAACTTGAGCGCTATGTCTCTTGGCACCCTGACCCAGGGGCCTGGGCAACCAATGCATTCTCTTTTTCGTGGCATAACTTAGTGTGTTACGCTTTCCCTCCATTTAGTGTGATCTCCAAAGCATTATCAAAAGTCCAAGAAGATCAGGCTCAACTTTTGCTGATTGCACCAGTGTGGAAAACCCAAGCGTGGTATCCAGTGCTCTTAAGCCTTCTAACAGATCGTCCTGTCCTGCTCCCCCAATGGAACAACCTGCTGAGATTGAACCACAACGGCCGCCTGCACCCTCTCCGCAATCAGATGCGCCTGGCCGCTTGGCCTATATCAGGTCAGCCCTCACAAGCCAAGGCCTTTCAGCAAGGGCTGCCGAAATTATCACCAAGTCTTGGACTCATGGAACAGGCAAGCAATACAGCAAACCATGGAGCATGTGGGTCAGCTGGTGTGATCAACTCAAGGTTGATATCATTCAAGCCCCTGTAACGGTGCTTATTGACTTTCTGTTGACTATTTTTGATCAAGGCAAATCTTACAATACAGTTAATACATATAGATCAGCTATATCAGCTACTATCAAATCTATTTCTGGTCGAGATTTAGGTTCGCACCATCTAGTGTCTCGTTTCATGAAAGGTATTTTCCAAGTGAATCCTCCTCGTCCGAAATATAATGACACGTGGGACGTGAATCAGGTGACTCAATACCTTAGAGGACTGTTTCCTGTGAATGAACTCACTCTGAAAAACCTTTCACTGAAATTAGTGACTTTATTGGCCTTAGCATCAGCCCAAAGAGGTCAAACTTTGCAGGCATTAAATGTCACCAATATGAAAATTCAAGAAGATAAGATAATTTTTGTTGTCAGTGATAGGCTTAAAACTACTCGACCAGGCCATGAGAGTGTAAACGTCGTTTTTCCTGCACTACGAGACAACTGCCCTCTTTGTCCTCGTTTGCATTTATTAGAATATATTAAGAGAACAGAAGCACTAAGAAATGGCTGTACTCAGTTATTTATTTCATATTGCAAGCCTCACAAGAGCGTTACGTCTAGCACTCTAGCTCGATGGATTAAACAAGTTTTGGAAACAGCTGGTATTGATGTGCAGAAATACACAGCTCACAGCACCCGTAGCGCAGCTACATCTAAAGCCTTTCTCAATGGTGCATCAATTAGCGATATCTTAAAGTTAGGCAATTGGTCCAACGAGAATACATTCTCGAAATTCTATAAAAGGTGTCCACCTTCGAGTGTATCTATTGAGCAAATGATTTTGTCGTGACTTAAGAGAAAGGTTAATAAACCCAATTAAGTGTGACAGTGTGCACACGTGTCTATTGTTTCTTTTGTCACCTCTGCTTTGAAGAGCGCATAATGAGGTCATAATGCGGAATGTATACGAA